>CACRXP010001345.1:0-28615 GCA_902702965.1 Spirometra erinaceieuropaei
AGCTATAGTTTTTTTTCAAACAACTGACTTATGATTGACTTCTTACTACCGCTGGTGCTTTAGGAATGCCAAGCACCCTTCAAATTTTGCCTCCATTATCCTCTTACTTTAAAAGTGCAGTTAATACAGTAGGACTCTAAACTGTGGCCAACCACGTCACCAGTTTTCAAATAAATAAAAAGGTTGAATGATGTTCTTTGCAAGTGAAGTTACAAAAAGCGACCACTTCTGCCGTAAGCCTTTGGTCTCTTGCCTGGGCAATTATCTTAACGTAATTTGTGTTCTACGCGGACCAGAAACGCTGTTTATTCACTTGAAACCGCCTACTTCGCCAATGCCTTCATTTAATATCTTCTCCGAGGAAGGCTGATTTATCTTCAAGTGTCCTACGCTAAGTCCTGAATCAACACTTGAAGTTAAGAAGCTGCCCCCTAAAGTCCGCTGTCTGGCTGCCGTTGGACCCCAACAGGGTGTCTTTGATTTTCCACAATTCCTGCTGTGTTCGGCCTTGCCTAATTAGACTTGTGCTCCGTCAGCATTACTCCTATTTTGAGCAAAAAATACTAATTTTGGACAGGTGTTCTTTCATTAGGTGGCATGTAGATGCGGGCTGCAGGGAAAAACGTAATACATTAAATGTTGAGACCACTTTTTCACTTGACTTTTAAAGCCAATAGATAAAATTATCACACGGTTGCCTTCGCACTTTCTCCCCATATATTCCGTTTTCCTGCTTTTTCTGCCTAAACTGATTTAAATAGAATCTTCTTGGATGGACTAGTGCTCGGCCCTCAGATGGCTTCCTTTTCAGAACAGTAACCCTAGATTATTTCTCATAATTATATCACGAAAATCGAGGATTGTTTGAATTATGAGAAGTAATCTGGTATGGTGGATGACGTTGCATGCACCAACTGTCCTTATAAACCTGCAGATTTCAGTGGGTAGTATATATGCGCACGCGTCGATCATCCGCCGGAACGACAAATTACCTGTGTACTTTTCACTGAAGTAAAGTCGCCCGTTAAACGTGGCAGTCAAGAAGACGACTGTCCAAACTGGTGAAAAGACAAGGCGAGGTGACTCCGGTTTCAAATCCGGGTGCAGATCAAGACATTTAGCGCACAATATTTCCATTCGCCACAGAACACGACACCGGTAGTTAATCGGACGTAATTTCATACAGGTGCTGTTGTTGCTTTCGTCTCCAGCAATGGACTGTCATGCAATGGCAAAGTTTTGGACCAATCAATGAATTTTTCCGGTGCCTCACCAATCTCCGTATCACCTATATTTATAGGTTTCTAGAACGCATATATGCTGTTTTATCCGTGAAAAGTAGTCAGGTTACCCCTATCCACACAAAATTGTGGCGTTCTTTACGGTGATGCTGTACCTTCCACTGATTTTCTTTTCCATACTGACAGTCTAAGGCCCCTCCCCTACCAACTGCTTAATAACAACACACGCTGATGAGCTTGTTGCTATTCATCACCCAAAATATCTTTGTAATTTTCGCGTTCTAGAGAACTGCTCACGTTGTTGCTGCGCGGGTATTTTAAATGGACAGCTGCTTATGAAGATGAAACTAGTTCCGCACGTTTTCTTGCTGAACCATTCGCCCTCTGTTGCTTTATTTCATCTGCACCAATAAAATCTTAACTGTCCGTCATCTTCCTGTCATACTGTCATCTACTCACTCCTGAACTCCTCTTGTTGAATCTCGTGCCACTCAGATTTTCCAGTCATCGTGTTGGGTTCATCGCTAATTCACAGTCTTTAATTGGCGTTTTTGTAGGTGCATAAATTCTCACTTTTATTCTTTAATCTTATCTCACTTAAAGACTTGTCTTTGTACCTATACGTGCCCTTTGCCTTACATAGACTCATTATCATCCACGGTATACCTCAGGTGGACGTTGCTTGTGTACGTTTTCCGAAGTCTTCAAGAGCATTCGTTCTACCCCAATGAGGGTTAAGTCTCCTTCAACCCGTTCCCTACGCAACCCTCCTCGCATTCTCCTTCCTCCTTCTGTATATCGAAGTTTTAGTCTCCATTGTCGTCTTTCTTCTCAAGAGACAGGAATTATAAATATAAAAGTCAGAATCCGAAATTCTCAGTTGATTCTTTCCAATACACGCTAAGGACTTAGATCTACAGCCTATTTTTCAGCGCTAGATCAACTACCATCTGGGGCCGCCGTCGAAAATCCGATCTGTTCGGCTCAGGGTTGAGTGTAGAAGTCGCACAATGGAAATTAAACTGAACCTGGCTATTTTAGTCTTTCGCTGGCTTTTGTTGTTAACATTTTTTCGAATTCTAATGCTTTTTTCCGCTTTTCATAGCCTTGACACATTTTACGTGTTCTTCCTCGTCTGTCATGATTTGGAGCTGTTCTTCCTTGGTGAGTTTTAAGGACGCTGTTGCATCAGTTTGGTCAAATGATTTATGCTTAGGCCTTTGCCCAAGCTGTACGCTCTGTCGATAATGATTTTAACTATAGCCGAATTTAGAAGATTCCAAACCATGCAAATGTACTCTTCACTTTGTGGTTTCTAAATTGATAAGTTAGTCACTTTGTACTATCGGGTTTTGTTTAAATCGATGAAATCATAAGAATTCAGTCCGCTTCGGTTTTAAAATTCAGACCGTGAGGCTGAGATTTTTAAACACTGCATGCCACTTGAGTGTTAGCGGAACACTTCAAACGCTCTCCGGATGTGCCGCAACTCCAGCCAGTTTTCCGTTGAACTTTTTTCCAGTCTAGTAGGATGCACTTTCTGCTGTTTAATCGGCAAACGACATAAGATTCTCTCCGATTAGACGACTCTAAAAATGGACAGTTCCATGGTTTTTGCGATGCCGGCTTGTGCCAATCGTGTGGATTTGATGCATTCTAAAGTGTACTTTATTGAGTTAGGTGATTGTATCTTTTAATGTCCTCAGCGTAATCTTTTTTCAGTTTCAGAAAAGCTGATGACGCATTTATTTTGTTAACTGACAGAACTGTCCGTAGACAGCGGGGTCGACTCCATGAGACGCGATGTGAAAGGTATAACAAACGAACCAATTCTTCTACTGGGCTGATCCAGCGGCTGGAAAGCTCAGCTGGTGACTATCAACAAAAACGTTTGACGGCTGCTGCGCCCTCATGAATGTTGGCTTACGTCCGCTTTTCAACCTCACAACTGACATCCGTGATCTATGCTAGATCTCCAAAACGTTCCCTATCATCATCAGCTTTTAATAAACCCACTCCAGGTCGTCTCGCTTGTACTTTTCCGTAAAATAAACACTGTCAGTAGAAAAATCGAGCTGAAAATCACTTCGTTGTGAGATTTGCTTTCGACTTAAATATTTTTTACCTCGAAGTAATGTGAAAATCATCGGTTTGATAATGCACAGCTACGGCATAGTGTTCGGCCATAGATGTCAGCCTTTCTATCATATTCAGCGTTTTCATCCCAACAGGGCCTTAGCGTCACGCTAACTGCCTGCAGCAGCCTTCAGGAAGAAAATAGTTGCGGGTTCACGAAGGTTCACCAATGAAGATGCGGTCGGTGTCATCATGGAGGTGAAATATCTCAAACGGACTGTTTTGTTTATTCCCCATTATTGTTTTAACTGTAGGGCATTTATACCCCAGCCTACAGTGTTATTCGGGCGAGCGATTTACTGCATTCATCTCGCATTTCTACGCCACTGAAGGAAGGTTGATTTAGCGGCTGATGAAAAAGTCCCACGCCCAGGATGTATTGAACGGAAGAGCTGTTGCTGCGAGTAGAGTGAGTGGCCGATCTCATGAAATGGTGGCTGAAATTCTGAAATGCGTTTTGAATTAAAAAGGGATCACTAATGCGTGGTTGTAATAATAATTATTCTGCGACACAATTCTATAATATTTAGGACTCGGCAGGATGTCAGTTTTTAAATACAGTGCTTATGAAACCCCTGTAGAAACCTTACTCGGTAAAAAACTAACTACTTATGTAGCATGCATTTTTCACATTGATTTTCGATGGTCGTATACATTCAAATATATTTTACAGAAACCACAGACAAAAATGTGCATTCTTTCAGTCGTTTGATAATGAATCACGTCATTTTTATATTCTATATTCGAAGAAGGAGTAAAAATTGGATTTTAAAAAGCTTTATAATTCCTGAATAATTTGGAGCCTGATCAGTTGTTGCATTAGCTCTAAGCGATTTCAGTCTGCAAGATGCCTGTGCTCCGCGCAAAGAAAATCACATATTCTTCTATGTGTTTAAAAGGTTGCAATATACAGTCCATAAAATTTCTCAATGGATGCGGACCATGTCATACATTTCATAAGGAACAATGGTAAACGGACAGGTAGGATGCTGTATGAATGGATATTGCACGGACTTAAAAAATCTCATAACTATAAACTTTTTAAAACCTAGTTATACCCCTTCTTCGATCATAAAATATAAAGATGACGTGATTCTCTATCAAACGACTGAAATAAAGCATATTTTGTTCGTGGTTTCTGTAGAATATATTTGAATTTATTAGACCATCGAAAATCAATGTGAAAAATGCATACTACATAAGTAGTTTAAGTGAAGAAGAACAGTCGAGCACCGGAACACTTCGTTTAAGTAGTTAGTTTTTTACCGAGTACGGTTTCTACAGGGGTTTCATAAGCACTGTATTTAAAAACTGACATCCTGTCGAGTCCTGAATATTATAGAATTATGCCGCAAAATAATTATTATTACAACCACGCATTAGTAATCCCTTTTAATTCAAAACGCATTTCAGAATTTCAGCCACAATTTCATGAGATCGTCGGATTATATGCTACCCTGTGGATATTCGATGAGCCACTTATATCTTCACCACTTTGAGCGAAGTTCCCTTGAAAATCCCCAAACCATCAAATTATTAAGGGAAGATGTTGTATATCATGCATACAGTGAACTGTGAAATGTAAGTTTATTCACAACAGCCGTGGCATTTAAATGGCGTATACAAAGAATTGGGTCTCTGAGGAAACTAATGGTGGAATATCCCTCACCTTCTCCCCAACGGTTGTTGTCGCTTTTAGGATACATTCCAGCTACTTTCAAATATACGCATCCTTGGGACCGAAGGTCTGTCCAAAGTTTGCGGCGAATATTTGTACGAATTAATCCACTTAAAAACTCGTCTTGGGAGGAGTCAGGTGAATCTTTTGGAAGCTGAATGTCCTGCCGTTAAACTCGAACTTTGCAGGTTGGCGAAGGAGATTGGAGGCCAGATTTGCATGCGCAGATAATTTCATAGATTGAATGAGGCCCAGCGCCTTCACTTCAAGCAATTTAGCACGTCCCGATTTGAAATTCGGTCATTTAACTCCAGCTCAGGAGGCTTGTTTCGAAAAGGGCTAACTGTCGTCAACCAGAATTTTGTCTTCCTTGGTTCAGGACCGTTCCCGAAATAAAATTTTGCTTCCGCCCCCGAAATGTTTTGATGCAAGGCTTCTGAACATTTTTAAAGTGCGCTATTTTCGCGGGTGAGAGACGCAACTATGGGTTCTGCCAGGGCTGTTTAGTGTTCTTCCGAGTTAAAAAGATATATTATATTGCCTAGTTGCCTGCCTTTCAAGGCTCGACAATCAAAAATTGCAGCACTACATCCAGCCTCAAACATGCTCCACCAGTTTCAACGACAAAGAAACCTGAAGTGTCTGCTGTTAGCGCGTCCGGCCCATTGAGCTAGTCAATGCGTTCCATCCCAACAGAAATTAATCCGTCAGTTTCCTGGTTCTTCAGCAATTCGTTAAACTCCGTTTTGGTAGATTTTGAATAATTTATTGTGACCCAACTCTGAGAAACTCGCGGTTCACAATGGGGCCTCGTAGCTCAGGTGGTTAGGACGTTGACTGTACTCAAGTCTTCCTCCTACTGTTGTGAGTCCCAATCCCACCGAGATCGGCGAGCTTTCCACAGACTGGTCAAAATTAATTCCCTAAGCATTGCGGCCAACTGCGGATCAATTCGACAACCTGTGTTTGTCCATGTCTTGCTCATTACCAGCATCGACTAATTAAATACCTATATTTATATAGGCTAGGGGGATTCCGACTCTGGACTACCTATTTAGGATTTCCAATGGTATCTCGAGTTTTAGATATTTTTGACAGTCAATTCGGATACTGGTCTTGAACTCCATCGGCGAAAGTTTGGACACTTGAAGACTAGATCGAGAAGGTCTTATTCTTGATAAAACTTTTTCCCGCAGAATATCTCCAAAATGAACTCTGTGTGTTTGGTTAGTTTTCAAAAGACCGAAGCGCCAGGATCTCGTTTGAAAAGGAGATGAGGGTATTGTGTGCGACCCTAATGGGTGGCTGTTCAAGAATCCGCCTTCTTATCTTATTTAGTTAGGTGTGGTTCATACCAGTTTGTCTGGAAACGGGTCACGAAAGGAATTGTTCGACACGTGGATTTCGCCTTTCACTAACGTTGTTGGCGTTAGAGTTGCCTGGATCGGGCTCAAGATTAGATTAAAGGCTACGGTTGGGGTTGCGGTTAATGTAATGATCGAGCCAAACTCATCAGTTTGATTATAGTGACGAATGCACTGGTTTACCAAGAGGACGAATACCCCAGTGCCAGTCCCCGTTCTCTCAGCACCCTCCCGTGCATCAACCGACCGTCCGAGCTTGTCTGTCAGCAGGTGCTAGGACTGGTCGTAATGACTGAAACGACCTGATGGCATATGTCTAAGCGTGAAACAAACACCCATGAACGGCAATAGTTATGGGATCGCGCAGACTGCGCGGTCTGATTAACGCGTGAATTGAACTAATATAGCCCACGTTTTCGCCCGACTCACCTGCAGCTTTGCCCGCTGTGAGAACCACTGTGTTTATATCCGACAGTTCAACCGTCGTATCCGGCGATGCTCATCGTGTGCTCCACAGCTGGCTGAGGTCGAGGGCAGTGACTTGCGTGTGACCTAGTTTACGGCGACAACAGACTTGCACAGCACCTGCCGCACTCTCTTCTCCCCCCCCCCACCGGGATCCGTTGTCAAGACAGAGCCAGGAAAACCGGAGGTTGAAGCGATTGCAGCTGGCTGTCACGGCGGAACCCCGCAGCTAGGCGCACCACCCCACCCCTAGGCCGCAACGCACACTGACCAGAGTTTTCTACCACAACAAAAATAGGAGGCGGAACAGATCCTAACTGGCGCGACTTGAGTCTGCCGCCACACCCCAATTTTGGCATTTGCTAATGGGTGCGCATTCCCTATAGCGCTTGCTGGACTCCCATCTAGCCCCTGTGTTCGTCCAATGCATCTACCATATGGCCCGTTTTAGGGGCACACGTTTATACACAACTCCTAACGCAAACCTTTCGCCCCAGCCCAGTCATGCCCAAGCAGCGATCAGCAAAATACAAGCCACACTCACCCACCTCATGCACTCAACTGCCGCCTCCCACACAAGTGGGAAGTGTGCATCTCGACTCGGTTCCCATGCGGCTTCGGCTGCACGGGTGACTTGTGTCCGAGACTATCCCGACACGTCAAGCGTCGTGGATAGGAAGGTTGCTGATTGAGGCCCGCTCTCGGCTCACGCAGTTCGTCACGTTGTGTGTGTGTGTGTTGTGTGTAGTGGCGGACTGGTGGGCTGGGGACGGGCTGCAACAGCACCTTCCACGGCACTCTCACGCAAGTGAGAGACACGCCGTTCAACCCCCGTTGTGTGAAATCCTGGTGTTGTGTGTGTATGGGGGGCCAGGTCGTGCTGTGGCGCGCGCAGGCACGGTCAGTCGACCATGTCAGCCACCGCGCCCATTCCTCACTCCAGTCTACTGACCGGCTCGGACAGTGGCTGGGGTGTGGGAATGGGAAGGGAGAGTGAGGTCGACGACTCAGCGCATTTCCTCACTATAATCAATCTGACGCGCTTAAAGCTATCACGGTGCGCTAAAAGCTGTGGCTTGGAAGGTTGCCAACTGACGGGGTACCTTGGACCTCCTCCTTAACGGGAGGCGGTCTGAGAGTCAGGCTGCAATGGCTCCTTTTTAATGTGGTCTTTATAGCACTCTCACCGCAGTGTGGGATCCGAGCCAGGCGTTGGCGGCACGCCCAGGTGCGGCATCGGCCGTGCCAGCCTCCAAATCTCTGTTGTTGGTTGAAATCCTGGTTATTATTGAGTGGACCAGGAGGTGTGGTGGAACGCCAAGGTGAGGATCCGTCCGAGCCATCCACCTGCGGCCTCCTCCGTCTCCGGTCTTCTTGACTCTGTCTTGACGCCGGGCCCAGGCGGGGGAGGAGGAGAGAATGTAGGTAGATGCTACGCAAGTCTACTGGCACTATAAACCCCTGCGTAAGTCACCGTCCCTGCTCCCACCGCTGCTGCAGCTGTGGGGCACACGGTGGACATCGTCGAAATCGACGGTCGAACTGTCGGTGGTGGTGGTGGTGGTAGTAGTAGTAGTAGTAGTAGTAGTAGTAGTAGTAGTAGTAGTAGTAGTAGTAGTAGTAGTAGTAGTAGTAGTAGTAGTAGTAGTAATAGTAGTAGTAGTTATGGCAGCAAGTTTTGGGTATTTGACTGTAAAGAGATATTGAGGCAGTCTAGTTAATCGTCGTTTCACATATCTGTCCACCTTAAGCCGAGAACTAATATGTTTCTGGTCTCCTACGCTGCGTTGCGCGTATGACTGTGATGGTAGAACTCTATGCACATCGTTGATTTTCAAGTCACGTTTCTTTTTTACGACCGGCAGGAGTCCACCCTTCGGTCAGCATCTCGACTGGAACTAGTATACAGCCTAATTAACTCTGGCGTATCATGCGAAAACTCATTCTGTTAATTAAAAATGCCCTCTTGCCTTCTCACTCTTATTTTTTGTTGGTGACTGGCAAATCTTTTTTTGTTTTTAAGGACTTACGCTTTCACAAGTAGACAAAAGTTACCCTTCGAATGCAGTAATGCCAATTTCGTTATGGCTATACTCCAGACCCCATTGAGTAACCAATTTCACTAATACGTTTTCGGAGATCCGGAAACTTAAGAACTACTTATCTAAGCTGGGAAGACACTCGTGTTACTTCTAAGTGATTTGGCGTCAGAAATTTTTCACGAAGCAATTTCATTGTTATTCGATTATTTCGACAGTTTGTTCTCTTATAGTTCTTTTATTTCAACTCTCTATCAGAAAGTAACTCATTTTATCGTACTAAAGCGTATAGTCTTAGGACTGAAAAGATTGTCTTTATCTGATACTGCCGCTAAAAATATAATTCCGACCTCTAAGCCTTGCTGATGTGTAGCTGGTTTGTTGCACTCCATGCATAAAGCTTACAGTGAGTGACCGATCTCGTGAAATGTTGGTTGAAATTCTGAAATGCGTTTTCGATTAGGAAGGATTACTTAGGCGCGGTTGTGACACTAATTATCTTGAGGCATAATCCTATAATATTTCTGACTCGGTAGGATGTCAGCTTTTAAATACACTGCTTTTCAATCTCCTGTATAAATCGTACTCGGTCAAAAAATGACCACTTAAGTAGCATGCCTTTTCCCACTGCTTTTCGATGGTCTTGCAAATTTAAATATGTCCTATAGAAACCCAGAACAAAAATGTGCTTTCTTTTCGTTAATTAATAGAGAATCACATCTTCTTTATATTTTATACCCAAGGAAGGAGCATAATTAGGTTTTTAAAAAGTTTCTAATTATGAGATATTTTAAGACCGCGCAATGTTCATTCACATAGCATCGTACCAGGCCCTTTAGTACAGCTCCTCATGAAATGCACAACATAGTCCGCATCCAGTGCAAAATTTTATGGACTCTGTATGATATCTTTTCAAAGGTATAGAAAAATATGTGATTTTCTTTACGTGGAACGCATGCACCATGTAGACTGAAATCACCAAGCGCTAATACAACGAATGATCAGGCTCCAAATTATTCGGCAATTAGAAAACTTATACTTCTTCCTTTAGTATAAAATATAAAGAAGATGTGATTCTCTATTAATTAACGAAAAGAAAGCACATTTTTGTTCTGGGTTTCTATAGGACATATTTAAATTTGCAAGACCATCGAAAAGCAGTGGGAAAAGGCATGCTACTTAAGTGGTCATTTTTTGACCGAGTACGATTTATACAGGAGATTGAAAAGCAGTGTATTTAAAAGCTGACATCCTACCGAGTCAGAAATATTATAGGATTATGCCTCAAGATAATTAGTGTCACAACCGCGCCTAAGTAATCCTTCCTAATCGAAAACGCATTTCAGAATTTCAACCAACATTTCACGAGATCGGTCACTCACTGTAAATACAAAACATTTCACAAATCCTACCGTCACCCGAAAATTCAGACTGCTGTCTCCACCAGTCAGGTTACGGTTCATTGACGTTTGGTGAGCGCAATGTTTATGCGGAAGACCTATGCTCCTGAATGCTATGGGCAAATTTGGCATATGACTGTCGCTCATCGATCGGCTGATTGTTGTCCACGGTAGTTGGGCGGTGATTACTGAACAGCACATATGCCTACAGAAACAGTGCTGCCAAGTTCACATAAATGCGTCTGCGTCGTAAGAAAGTTGTCATTTGAGGCTTGATCTAGATCATTTGGCTTCAGTATTCCTTAGTTGAGAGACTTTCCGGTCTACCTAAAAGGGAACTGCCCAAAACAGACGGAAAGAAGGCTTCCAACTGAAATCTCGAGTGGAAGCTACCCCCTCCCCCGATTGTCAACAAGATTCCTGACAGGTCCCTTCTTATACTTGACAGATGAAAAAAATGGACCCCCGTTTTATTGATGTAACACAGTAAGAAGGGTCTCAGGCTGGTTGAGGAGTGGAAGGAAATGAGTCCCGATGACAGAAGAACAGTTTAACTTGAACGTATTTAATTGGTGTATTGTGCTACTAGTAAAACCTGCGAGAGGATTCACGGTTTGTAGCAGAATACCAAACGCGTTTCGAACTCTTTATTTTGGAGGTGTTCAGTTTTTGACGTGAATGCAAACTCGTGCTCCCTGAAAGGAGGCTGACTGCCTCAAGGCGCTAAACGATGTCACTTTATGTTACGCGGTCACCAATGAAGAGCACAGTAAAACCAAAAATGGCAACTTAGGACTATAGATTTCGTGGACATGAAGTAATGAGGGGGTGCAGAACTAAATCCAAGGCCGACACGATAACATTGTCTTTCTTCGTCACAAAACTGAGTCGGGTGCAATTATGCACCCAGTTTTTCTTCGGACAGAAGGTCAGGTGATAGTGCACTCCTTCTAACGTGGTTTTTGCAGCAACTTCCACTAGCTAGTTGAGGTCGGAAGTCTGCTTCATTTGCATGTGGTGGCCATCACACCTGTGACCATGTAAGCGGGGAATTTACGATGGGTCAGCCAGTGTGTCGAAGCTCATCTCCGATCAATTTGATTTACTCGACCTACACTATGACGGCTGCATGAAAAATGAAACTTTACTGTCTACTAAAGTATGAATGAGCTCTACGTCCCTGAAATCTAGGAAGGTCATTTTCACCTTATTCACACCGTATATAACAATTTAAACGTCTCCGGTCCATACGCATCCTCCCATGGAATGTTTACTTCATTTCCGCATCGTTTAGCAACTGTTTATTTTTAGAATGCGAACTCATTGGGCCA
Organism: Spirometra erinaceieuropaei; assembly: GCA_902702965.1. Taxonomy (NCBI): domain Eukaryota; kingdom Metazoa; phylum Platyhelminthes; class Cestoda; order Diphyllobothriidea; family Diphyllobothriidae; genus Spirometra; species Spirometra erinaceieuropaei. The sequence continues at coordinate 11,655 of CACRXP010001345.1, forward strand.
AGTACAGCAATTTGATCAATGAATCGGCGTCAACGCAAAACGTGGTGGACTAAACTCGGGTTCTTTTTGCCTTGCTTACTGGTGGAGTCCTTTTGTTTTACTTGTCCTGGGTACTTGAGTAACAGTTGCCCAACCGTTTTAAGACTGAATCTCCAGACCCTGTACTAATGAAGTAATTTTTCAATCCCAAGAGAAACCATTAAATGAAATGCATGAAAACTGTGAGGAACATTGACGTCAAAAAGCAAGACAAAAAGGGGGAAACCCTACATATATTGGTGTGTATGCCAAGTTTTAAAAGACACAGGCGAAGATTAGCCAAGCATTGAAACAGTCATTGTGTTCTTTTGAGCTTCCGGACCTGTGCGGGGTTCAATAGTAATTGCTCAATAATGGTAAATGTGAGATGCTCTTGCTTTACCTTTTAACGGGCTAACATCACCGTCCATATGCCCACGAAATCTACTTTGTGGTTTCTCTCTAGGGTACTGAAAGCGATTTAGGACAATGGGGTCAACCCCTCCGAACGGTCCCTTTTATTTCTGCGAGCTGAGTCGTCGTGCGGCCCTGAAAGGTAGAACGACCTTTTCTAGCTTCTGTAGGAATAGCTGGACAAGCAAGTTACGGATTGGTAAAACCATCGGCCTCCCTCTGATCTGCCCGTACACCTCTCAACTGTAAATGGAAGATGTTCACTGGCGGAAGGGAGGTGGTTTCACTAGGTTTTTGGCCTTTGGGAATACTTACGGTTCATAGCACATCCCACCAAGTCGTCTTGGCATGATCGTGGATTGTGGTAAAGGGTGGGGTTAAGTCGGACGAAATCATAAGTTTACCATATTGAACAGCTTTCCCGGGAGGTTGGCGTGGGCTTTGAGTCCACCAGCACAGATTTCAATTTTTTACAGTGCGTATGGCTGTGTGGTAACATAGATGCCTCCCAGGACAACGACTGGCCAAAGGGGTATGTTGGATTTGTGTGTTTTGGATGAAACATCGGACATAGGCAGTGGTATGTCTGCCGGCTTTGACAAGCGTTACTCATCTAGTGGCGTCGCGTTTTATACCCTAGGTAGTCTGTAAGACGGACTAGTTAACTAATCATTGATTTTGTCTGCCCGAGGGCTTATGTCTTTATGGCTGCCGGCCATCCAGGAGCGTTCATGCCATGTTGTAAACGTTGACCTGAATATTGGTCTGACATTCTGCAAATTTGCAAAGTTGCTCGACTTGAAGTGGACGCGAAATACTCCGGCACCGTCTATTTGAGTGTGGCCGACCGTAAGCAGGGAACTAATGATTACGTGTCCCTAGTGGAAATTCCAAGTAATTTCCGAGTTAATTTTCGCTCAAGTGTTTCGATTTGCTACCTCAAATCCTGCCTGTGGCGGAGGTGGTAGTAGTAGTAGTAGTAGCAGCAGTAGTAGTTGTAGTAGTAGTAGTAGTAGTAGTAGTAGTAGTAGTAGTAGTAGTAGTAGTAGTAGTAGTAGTAGTAGTAGTCTCTGAGGCAGTCACGGTGACTAATGGAGTGAAGTAGGGATGCGTACTAGCGCCTACCCTCTTCGGCCTCACGTTCTCTGCCATTCTGATGGGGGCCTGCCGTGATGGACGTCTGCCGTAATAAGCGCCCCAGGATCCGTAATAACTACAGGATCGACGGACACCTCAAGAGCCGATGAGTGAAGGGCCTGACTCGCCTCTCCACCGCTACTAGTTACGATCTGCGCTTCGCTGACGACTGCTCACTCAACAGCACGACCGAAGAAGATATGCAGCAGAGCATAAATATCTTCGCCTCCGGTTGCGTCCACTTCGGACTGAACATCAATACGGACAAGACGGTGGTCATGCATCAGCGGCCATCTGACGCCGAATAAAGTATCCCTTGCATCCACGTCAACGTCATCGTACTGAAGCTCGTGGACAACTTCACTTACCTAGGTAGCACAATGTCGTGCTGCATCAAAATCGACGGCGTAGTGGCCAACTGGATCTCCAAAGCCAGGCAAGCCTTCGGCTGGATACAGAACTCCGTGTGGAATCACCACGGCCTCCAACTGAACACTAAATTGAAGATGTACAAGGCCGTCTTCTTGACAACACTTCCATACGGAGTGGAACCCTGGACCATCTACTTTAGTCATGCCAGGAAGCTCAACCATTTCCGCCTCAGCTGCCTTTGCAAAATAATAAGGTTGAGGTGGCAAGACAGGATCTCCGACACAGAAGTTCTAGAAAGGACCAGAATCCGCAGCATCCACACCACGTTGGGGCAAATGTAGCTTAGTTGGAGAGGCTATCTCGTGAGGATGTGAAATACACGTACACCGAAACAACTCAACTATGATGATATCGCCATTGGTGCTCCCCGACCGGGAGGCCCAAAACGACGCTGCAAGAACACGATGAAGAATTCTCTTAAGCGATCATGCATCAGTCCAGAGACCTGGGAGGACCTCGCCAAGAACAGACAGGCCTGGAGAGGAGAAGTGAAGACTGGCGCAGCCATTTACAAAGCAGACCGGATCGCCACCGCCTAAGTCAAAAGGGCTGCTCACAAGTCTCAGGCGCCTCCGATTCGCAACGTCAACACTCAACCCCACCCAATTTGCCCCCGCTATCAGCAAACATTCCGCTCGCGGATTGGGCTTGTCGGTCATCTTCCGACTCAATGCATCAACCGTCCGACGACTGCAATTGCCACCTCCGCGACCGCGCCTGCTGCAACCTCTACCACTACCATATCGGCGCCCACCCTCAACAATGCTCCATCAAATCCCCGTGCCACACTGCCGTCGGCCACTACCACCTCCACTACCGTAACGACGTTGCGCAGAACCACCTCTGTCACTACCGCCAACGACTGAAACGCTCCTGACGACCAGAAAATTGTCCACACATTCACCATTGTCACTCCCACCTTTACCGACGTGGACTTGGTCCATACCTGTTCTCATTGCAATCCACATTCATCTCCCACATCGGCCTGGTCGGTCACTTGCGAATCCATCGCACTGAGACTGGCGAACCAGTGCCTGGAGCACCAAACTACACTCGCCGCATCCGCCTCGACTGCCCTTAGTGTCCCGCAAATTTACTCACAGCACGGACCTATTCGGTCACATGCGTATCCACGAAGGTGGAATTAACCGCGACATCGACACACCTAACGCATCTTGCACACCCACCATTCCTAGCTCAACAAACACCTCATCGTCCAGCGCGCCCATCAACAGCAGCCGCGTCACGTAATTTTGTACCGAATGAGCAAAAGAATGAATATCTTTATGCCTGTTTTCTCTGAAATATAATTGAATGTATAAGGGCATTGAAAATCAGTGAGAAAAATGCCTACTACACAGGCAGTCATTTTTTGTAGAGCATATTTTTTTCATGTAGCCGGTGAGAAATTCGTTCGAAAGCCGACACCCGGAGGTAACTGAATTATTATATAATTATGCTGCACGATGGTTAGTTTTACAACCCTACTTAACTAATCTTTTCGAAACGAAAACGCATTTCGGAATTTCAGTTGACATTTCATGAAATAGCCCACCTACTGTAAAATGCCTCGTGGTGTCAGGTATGGGGGTCGTTTATCAATAATAGAAAACGTGTGTATAGTGATACCTGAGATGTATACTGAGACACGTTTTCAAATGTACTCTAAATCTGTTAGTTCGTGCAGACGACACAGCTAACCGTGACTGATTGACGCAAAGCATGCGTGTGAGACGCTACACCGAAGCTATCTCCTCCCTCCTCATCTGTTGCAGTGAGCAAAGTCTATTTGACAACCCAGTATGATCGTTCCCTCTCAGAAAACCCGATGACTGTAAAAACAGCTAGGCAGACAACTTTGGTCATCATTGACTGATACAAGGTTAGAATCGAGGTTCTCTGAAAGTTTCGCTTCTCTGACAACAATCCTCCGGTGACAGAAATGTGGTGAGGGTGGAGGCACCATCGCCATTTAGAACGACACGGTGGGACGAACGTCTTTCCTTCCGTAGGGCATAAACGGTCGTCTCGTGACACTGAGCCTCTTCCTCCGCAGGGACAAATTTGCCGCTGCCATCATCCTCATCTTCAACCTTGATAGCCCATGTGGATGCGCTCCGCTCCGCGCTACTGACAAAATACAGACAGCGCACTCATCAGGAATCAGCGCAATGTGCAGATCACATGTTTCCGGAATTCCCAGTGTATTTCTGGAAGGTGGCCTTTTTCCAGATGCGCATTCGGGAGATTGGGAAGAACGTGATCAATCACTATATCTCCAGTGGTGAGTGGTGAGAGCCACCGTGGCAGACGTCACGCATCTTCATTTGTCGAAGTGGACAATTGTGGCGTCCCAGAAGTCCTGCGTCATTTGCTCGGGTCTGCACGCCTTCGGACACAGTGAGGTCAGAAGTTGAAAACGACCGTGTTCGTGGCGCCTTACGAAAGTGGATTTAGTGCTCCCAGCATTTCCTTTGGATATGGGTTGCACTGGCGTGATCATTTCTGGCAGCAGAGCCAAGCAGTCAAAGTCAGCATTTGTTGTTGCTTGGGAGTCTCTAGATCCATTTCCCGTGGGGGGTCGGCTTGGCGACTGGAGATGCCGTTGAAGTGCTCAGCTCAATACTTCCGATTCTGCAATTTCTCCAACTTTAAGGCTACGCCGTCTGAGGTGAGTAGCGGAGGAGTTCCATTGCATGCAGGACAGTAGAATGCGAAGCAGTTCCTCATAGCGCCTTAGTCTGCTATCTTTGAATTTCTACTGTCCCTGTGCTAATCATTTTGCGTCTTTGGTCCCCATATCCTCGTCGTCGTGATCGCCCTCCTTCTCTTCTTGCTCCAGAACTTGCCTTTGCTCCAGATTGGCGGCCACTCTGCTACTGAGATTCGGTCTGTCTTTAGTTTCCAATTTTACTCATGTGATGCCCTCTTACCGTGAGGATTTGGCGTTGTATCTTCATCTTTGAGACGAAAATAAGGTGGTCTGTGAAACATGGGAATAGGGACCCCCCTAGTACAGATGACCCTACGCTAAATTCCGGGGGCATTAAAGTGAGGGTTAAGAGAAGGGTTTAGGTCAGACGCGGGGTTAAGTTTATGATCGGGGTTAGAGTGAGGATTTGACTTAGGGCTAATGTTGCGGTTAGAGTCAGGATGCGAAAAGAGGTACCTTTCCTGGAATTTAGCCCAAAGCCACCTATATTACGGGCGGCTATTCCTATTCCTGTGCCTTACGACTGACTGTTTTTAAATGAGGTCGTTACAGGCAGTTGTATGCGTGCGGGAAAAATTTGAAAAGCAAAAGTATTCTGAAGACCCTCCCCAGTCACCTGGCAAAGTACCTATAAGCATTAGATTCCCCTGCATAAGATCGGTATGATTAGTGCACTACGATATAAACTGTGACAGCAGCCTTTGGGTTCAACCGAATACGAGTTGATGAGATGATGCCTGAAGTATGTTTAATGGCAATGGCGCTAACCAACGCTGTCAGATCTAAAGCTATCAGGATGTCCTCATTCTAAACTGATGTTCAGAGCACAGGACAGCCTCGTTCGATATCGCTAGGATAGCTGATCTCCTAGAGGTTGGGCTTGCTTCAGGTCACGGAGGTCTGCGCTCACGTCACAGTTGGATGGACCCGTGCTTTGGCTGGAAGAACTCGAACTGGTTCAACTGACATATAACCAAAGATAGTGTCAAAGGACGTTTTTCAAGAGGCTCAGAAAAATGACACAAAATTTCGTTTCACTTCTTAATTATCACTGGATCACAGTCATAGTAATCACAAAAACACAATTAGAAACTAATTCGCAACCCCAGAAAACCCCTACTTTTCCATACAAACAAAAAACGTGCTTTAAATCTATCACGACACGCAAACAGTCATAGCTTGGAAGATTGTTAACTGACGAAATAGCCTATCCTTATCAAAACTAAAACTGTTTCCTAGTACGGCTTTTCTGGTACGCTTGCCTGCAATAGATTCTGGGACCCATCAGTGCAGCCTAGAACGCGTGCAGTCAGGGAGCAAGTCGTAGAAGTGGTGGTGGTGGTGGTGGTGGTGGTGGTGGTGGTGGTGGTGGTGGTGGTGGTGGGTGCCCTCTAAACGGGCCACGCGTTAGATGCGCTGAACCAACACGGGGGCCACATCGGACTCTGGCAGGCGTTGTCTGTGCGCAATAACAAATGCCAACATTTGCGGGGTGCACTGGCGGACCCTGTTGTCGGCATTCGTCGCACAACTGGACCACTGCCATAACCTCATTGTTTTGTGGTCAAAATCCTGGTCATTTGTGTGTGGACCAGGGGGTGCGGAGTGGAGCGCCAAGGCGAGGATCCGTCCGAGCCATCCACCTGCGGCCTCCCTCGTCTCCGGTCTTCTTGACTTGGTCTTGACACCGGGTTCAGGCGGGGAAGGAGGAGAGAGTGTAGGTAGATGCTACGCAGGTCTACTGGGACTATAAACCCCTGCGTAAGTCACCGTCCCTGCTCCCACATTGCAGTCTGTGGGGCACACGGTGGACATAATCGAAATCGATGGTCGAACTGTCGGCCTGGTCGGTCACTTGCGAATCCATCGCACAGAGACTGGCGAACCAACCTATACCCACCAAGCTCGTCTCAACTGCCCACACTGCCCTCGCACCTTCAGGCACCGCATGGGCCCATTCGGCCACATGCGCATCCACGACGACCTGCGGTAGACAACCGCCGGCCACACCACACATTCACTCACTCCCTACCTCTCACCACCACCACCATCACCCCACCACACATCAACATTCCCACACCTCATGCACCCAACTGCTACCTCCCACGCAAGTGGGAAGTGTGCATCTCGACTCGGTCCCCATGCGGCTTCGGCTGCACGAGTGACTTGAGTCTGAGACTATCCCGACACGTCAAGCGTCGTGGATAGGAAGGTTGCTGATTGACGCCCTCACTCGGTCCACGCAGTTCGTCCCGTTGTGTGTGTGTGTGTGTGTGTTGTGTGGAGTGGCGGGCTGGTGGGCTGGGCGACGGGCTGAAACAGCACCTTCCACGGCACTCTCACGCAAGTGAGAGACAAGCCGCTCAACCCCCGTTGTGTGAAATCCTGGTGTTTGTGTGTATGGGGGAGCCAGGTCGAGCTGTGACGCGCGCAGGCATGGTCAGTCGACCGTGTCAGCCACCGCGCCCATTTCCCACTCCAGTCTGCTGACCGACTCGGACAGTGGCTGGGATGTGGGGATGGGAAGGGAGAGTGAGGTCGACGACTCAGCGCATTTTCCTCACTATAAACAATCTAACGCGCTTGAAGTTATCACGGTGTGCTAAAAGCCGTGGCTTGGAAGGTTGCCAACTGACGGGGTAACTTGGACCTCCTCCTTGACTGGAGGCGGTCTGAGAGTCAGGCTGCAATGGCTCCTTTTTAATGTGGCCTTTATGGCATTCCCACCACAGCGTGGGATCCGAGCCAGGCGTCGGCGGCACGCCTAGGTGCGGCTTCGGCCGTGCCAGCCTCCAAATCTCTGTTGTGTTGGTTGAAATCCTGGTCATTTGTTGTGTGGACCAGGGGGTGTGGTGGAACGCCAAGGTAAGGATCCGTCCGAGCCATCCACCTGCGGCCTCCCTCGTCTCCGGTCTTCTTGACTCTGTCTTGACACCGGGCCCAGGCGGGGGAGGAGGAGAGAGTGTAGGTAGATGCAGCGCAAGTCTACTGGCACTATAAACCCCTGCGCAAGTCACCGTCCCTGCTCCCACCGTTGCAGCTGCAGCTGTGGGGCACACGGTGGACATCATCGAAACCGATGGTCGAACTGTCTGTGGTGGTGGTGGTGGTAGTAGTAGTAGTAGTAGTAGTAGTAGTAGTAGTAGTAGTAGTAGTAGTGGTAGTAGTAGTAGTAGTGGTAGTAGTAGTAGTAGTAGTAGTAGTAGTAGTAGTAGTAGTAGTAGTAGTAGTAGTAGTAGTAGTAGTAGTAGTAGTAGTAGTAGTAGTAGTAGTGAGATTTCCGTCATATCAACCATTGTCCAAAATAAGGGCCTGGGCCCGGCAGACCCGAGCCCTGCTTATCCAGCCCTCTTTTTAGCATTTGTCTCTTCTTTGCGAAACTTCTAAAATTGGATTCTGTGCGACGTTTTACCAGACTTGTTTTCTAATTGACAGTTTGTCTTGGTTTGTTTGCCAATAACTGGATGGTGAGCAGTGGGACCGGCAAACTGTTCTGCTTTTGATACCACCATTGGTGTACGCATTCCGAGAGTTTCAGTCCCCAGTCAATCAGCAAAGCCGTGAATCTCATTCCACTTTGGGGCTGCCGAGCAGGAGGTTGAGGAAGGGGGAGTAGTGACCACGGTGTGACCACTGTCAACTTGCGACCAGCGTTCTGGAGGGCTTGTCAATTACTTGACTGAGCAGCCCACGGCTACTCACCCAGGACGCACAGTTCCCGCGCTAACTGAGGGTGGGAAACGCAAGCTGACCAACGCTGGAGACGCACACTCCTCTCTCTCTCTCTCTCTCTCTCTCTCTCTCTCTCTCTCTCTCTCTCTCTCTCCCCTCTTTCATTGTCTCCTTTTGACCTCCCCCCGCCCCCGCCCCAAGAGGGACGTTTAAGATTTAGACAGCACTCCGTTACTTATCACCAGAAAATTTTTGCTATGCAAAGGAGCTTGTGTCACTCAATGCTGGGCGTGGTAGGAGATGTGGAACCGATGAGACGCGAACCCATCGGCCGAGTCATATCTAGACAACTCACACAAGGACATACCTATGGCGAGAACCAGTGCTAATTGAGAAGTTCCTGTGAGTCTGCTTTTCGACATATGAAGGCTACTTAAGAAATACTGATCCGTTGCGCTTCGATGTTGAATAGAGAAGAATAATAACGTGGTTTTTTAGCCTGTAACAGTGGATTCTAATTGCCCCTGAAAGATGAGTTTCTTTTACCAAAGATCAGGATTTGTGGACTAATAGCATCCACAGCGAAGAGGCAAAGATAATTTTCTTGTTTCGTCGCGTCTGCTGCTGTAGCAGAAAATTTGCTGCAGACCTTAACAAATGTTTTTACAAAGAGTTGAGTACATTGTAGATGAAAATTAAGGGTCGTATCTAATTCGGCCGTTGCGCAAAGTTCCTTAACCGTCGCTAGGAAACAGCAGGGACACATTTCAGTAGTTTGGTGTTTGATTCACCATCAGGAAAATCCCTTCATTGTCCTTCAAGAACCTCGTTCCATTGCACCCGTTTTTCAACGGTTTCAATCTAAGCTCTTGACGCAATTCAGATTTTGAAATTATAATTTCCCCTAGAGTTCCCACCTGTTCAGCACACGCGTAATTTGAAAGTGAAACACCTCAAGCATCAAGTCCAAAATTAAAAATATTTACCAACCCTAAAAGCTCCGCGCAAAGGAGCCCATCAAGTGTCTATTGCTACACTTATGTCTAAGTGGCCGAAAGCACCTGCATAGCCCTTCCTGATGGGCTCAGCTGTGGACAGGTAAATATGTACAAGACGGAAGGAGTAACTATTGCCTCTTCTGTCTTTCCCTCTATCTGTAATTCCATTTTTAGAAAATTTCCGACACAGTCCAGAGGACCTGGGTCCGCGGCTCCATGGTAGAGACCGTGACTAAATGACCTCCGGAATTCACGATAAATTACTGGCTTCTCCTTCTCCGAGACGGTTACATCCATATTCCTAATTATGGCAGGGAATTTTGTAATGTAGCACTTTAATCACAATTTCCGGTTGGCCAAATATTTGCGGCGGATAGCTTCTAAGGTTTCCCGCTCGACGTGATTAGAGCAAGAGGTCGCAGGCTAAAGTGCCTAAACGGCGCATAATTTCGTTACGTAGAGACTGCAAAATGTTAAATGTCTTTTCTTTCTCTCGATACAAGTGACGGGTACACAGGGGTCTCGGTATATGTTCAGTGGCGTAAAAGTCAAGTGTTTGGGAAAACGATAAATATGACGCAAGTACTGAGTTTCGACAAGAGTCACTCAGTCAGCCACAAGCGCACTTGCGTAAAGGCGCCACATCGGTTTTTTCAGACGCATTGCAGTTAAATGAAAGACAAATTTGCCGAATTGCAATACCTCAGACAGGTGTCCAAAGTGAGGGATTGCCGGCGTAACTTCGTCAACCGGTGCCTGTGCATGCGACACGAGATACGAAATCTCACTGGTCTAAATTTTGGCAAACACTACTCTATGTCAGGAATGTTTCGGACGCCACCAGCCGCCCTCTCACACCACATAGATTTGGGAGTGCACATAGAGGCAACCAATGGGCGTCAGGGAATGAGGTCGAAGGGCTCACTGGCACGGCAGGAAGGGCCTGCATTCGTTTACTGTATTAGGTACAGTTGTGAGCAGAGTAACTGCACAAAGTACTTGAGACTAACTTAGACAGGGATGGCCGAACACGCAACAGAAGTGGTGAGAGGGAATGACACCGGCTCCTAGCATATTTGTGGGGACCTGGTCACACCTCTCGTGAGGGGTGAAAACCGCCTGAGCCATGGTTCTCCTATGTCCAACAGGTGCAATGACTTCCATCATCCATGTTCGTTGTTGAGACTTAGCCGGCGGGGCACGCAGGCGAACAGTGCCAATATCGGTGAGCCAAGTTGTCCACCAACTTTCACACTAATGACCAACGCCAGGAGTGAGACTGCAGCGGGCAGCCATCATGATCGGTCTGGCGTCGTTGTTCAGGACCTCGCTGCCTCAAGGTCATTCACCCCCTTGCAGTGGACCGCTCCAGACGCGCTGACCTAAAGTCACACAGCCGACAGCTCGGACATACCTGCGTCCGCACAGCCGCAGCTGTCCATGCGCCACTTAAACGCGCCACCCCCTGCAACCAGCAAAACAAGCCACTGGGACACCAGCCCTCGGCAAATGCAACACACACGGACTGGACACCACTTGAGCTTGGCCCATGAGCCTAAAAAAGGGGCTGCCACCGCTATCTCAGGGACACTCAGGCCTGACTGGACGCGGTCAACACCAGCCCTGGCTTCGCCAGTGGGCACTGCCGCCTGAAAGGACAACTCCGGGTTCTGTGCACAATAAACCCCTCATTCAGCTCACAAACCACATACATTCGCACTGCTGCGTCACTACAAGATTGCCGAAATTAACGACTCGGTTGAAAACGGTCAAATCATTGTTGCACCCTGTTCAACCATCCACAGTGGATGCGGGAGTTGTCAATTCTAATTCAAAAGTGGTGAAATGGCATATGCATCGTATAATATACTACAATCCCTGTGCACTCATCATTTTTATCTGAAGTTGTCTCTGCCGATGGATCGCAGTGTGAATCCGAATCGCCAGACGAATAACATGCTCGTCTCAGTGGCACGTCTCCTTCTCCTCACCGGCCTTCCTTCTCTTCGTCCAAATTGTTCCAAGCAAACAAACACGTGGGAACACAGTAGTAAATGCTTGGTAGCGGGTCCAGTTCACTGATGATGATTAAGAGAATGGTTAGTGATCAGTTCCTCTTCTTCCCTCTCTGGGGTAGTAAAATCCACATTTGGACATTGGAATAGGAACTTCCTCTCCCGTAGTACAGGTAGTCTTGCGCAAAATCCCAGGGGAGTCACCTATTGCCGTGTCCTGACCCTAATTCTCCATGGAATTTAACTCTAGGTCATCCGAAATACATGGTGTATTTAGTTGAGTGTCGTAGCAGACTCGATTTGACCACGTCACCTCCGAACTTGAATGTTGTTGGGAGGATGGCTGACAAAAGAACATTTCGGCATGGATATAAATAAGAGCAAATTTTAGAAATGATTTGTCCTAAAAATGACCCGGTCACATAGGCCATGACAGCTAAGGTGTGGTCATGGTCTAAGAACTGTCACAACTGATGATTACTAGTCTGGTACCCACAATAACTATTACATTATATAAGAGAATTACCAAATCTAGGTGCTTGTGGGCTTCGAATGAAAAGTATCAAGGACTATTTGTGGGTAGGGGAATTTGTCCATTTAGATAGAAAATGTGGGATTGGATTTGAGGTGGCAATATTAAAAACACAAGTGACGATTGCTTTTAGCAACCTAGTGCCTCCGCTTAACTCGCCAAATACAACAGGGAGGCCAGTTCAAGAAGACAGTGACGTCGAAGTCTGCGCAACTAACTTGCTTCCACGACATCCGCGGTCCGAGCCAGCGGCACGCAGGTGTTCAAAGGCACGTGCCTGAACTAGGCGACCGCAGGGCAGGGTAGTAATAGCTTTATAGCAGGGACATCGAGAACAGGCCTGGGGGTGAGGGCTTAACATTTCTGTTTCTGGTCGGGTGTCTGGCAGCCGTCACTGCACACTCACCGCCGGAGGATAAAGGTAAATCAAGGAGAGCTGACTTTTGGTCCTGGATGGCTATTTCCTCTATATCTCACCATCGAACAAAGCAGTGTAGAACGTTTGCGAACAGTGGAACTGTACTACTGGCTGAACAGAGTTCAGAAGCTTAAAGGGGTACTCAAAATTCAAGTCCAATATTGGAAGATAACAGATCGTGCTATAAGTGCTCCCATGCGACTGAAATAACCTGCCATGGAAATTTGGCTTATCCATATTATGCAAACAGGTTGGGCAGGTGGTGCTTTGGGAAAAAGGATGCCTGAAAGTACTGCTTGGTCATTTTCTGGCAGCTCTAGTTAAAATTCAAAAAAGAGAGGCTTTAACTGACATACGTTTTAATGTTAACGGTGTCCCAGCTTGTTTCCACCGCTAAAAAATGGGTCTCGCAGTGCTTTCCACGCAGAATTCTGCTGGCTTTTCACTCAAGATCTATCCGGTCTGTTCACCTAATATTATTTGAAGGACAGACTGATCTTTGGAACTTTCAGATTGCATTAGCATTCGCTCTGGTCCACAAAAAAGATCCGCGAGGAAATCATGCGCTCATTCTGTGAGAATGTCTTCGCCCTCTGCTGGCTGTGCGTGTGCACCTAGGAAATGTTACGCGGGGCATGGTGTAGCGTTCAGCTGGGATACCAAGGAAGTCATTCAACCGCATCAAATCTGAAATTAAGGCCACACTTGGCGGGCGGCATCCCTCAGTCTGGGAAATTAGATTACACGCAAGATCAGTACACACTCGATAGTGACGGAACATCGAACGCTCCTTTTAGCACCGGAATGTTACGCGCTTTGAAACGTTGATCTTAACAGTGGCACTAACTCCTTCAACAGAAAAACCAGGCAATTTTTGCATCCATGAGGATATGTGCATTAACACGGCCATCTAAACGCAATAAAATCAAACAACAAATAGCTAACTATCCTTTTCTGAACCATACTGTCTAAAGTACTTGGGATGTTTATAGGTGAAAACTACAATTTCTCTACGAGTCAGAAATTGTACGACGCCGTTTCATGAAAAGCAGCAACTACGGCCCCCTGATGAACCTGCCCTTTGCCATTTGGAAGTTATTTAAATACCTCGGTCAACACTTCAAGAGTCCAATTTACGGCCAATCTGTCTGATTATCGTCGCTGATAGTTTGGGTAATCAGTATTACTACAGTAACAAGATTTCGCTTGATGAGACAGACTGGAGCTTCTTGTGACTCACTCCACCCAAGCATATTCGGGCAAGTTTCAGAGATTTGAGTGTTATCAGGAGGCATATAATTATAAAATTTGGTTGATACCTTCATCTGATACGGATAATTGAGGTGGATGATCTGACGGAATCTCCCATTTGCACAGCTATTTGATTATGGTGGAAGCAAATGTGCACGTCATTTCGAAAGTTGGGATGCTGAATTAAGAAATTACTCGGCGTTAATTGGCCGTAAGAGTGACAGAGTTCAAGCGCCTGACAAATGGGTAACTTCAGGTTGGGTTCCTACAACTATCGTAGTTTGTGACGCCATTTGCCTTTGGGTCTCGGATAGGTACGAAATCAAGTCAATTGGACCAGGATAAAGAAAAGGCAGAAATATTTATGCATCGCCGTTTACAAAAGTAGGTTGGCCTCACCTGTCAGACAGGACAACCGGGCAATTATATCGAACCCCAGCTACCGGAAGACACCCGCGTCTGTCTCAGAAGAAATTATTTTATCGTCCCGGCCGTTTTGAGTCAAAGGCGGCATTTGTGACGCTTGCCTGTCGTGCAAGCGTAAATTTGATGAACAGTAGGCCTCATATCGGTACTTAATCGACAAAGTGTCGTCGGACACGTTCGTAAGTGGCGTTCTCGCTGAATGGTGGCAGCGTCCTTCATTATCCAGCAGGCTGTTCAATCAAGCGCGGGCCTCAGCAACGGTTCATCTGTTCTGTCAAACGCAATGCACCTACAGGCCGGGAGTGTCCCCCAGGCGACTTCTGCATTTCAGGTTGGAAAACAGCAACTTAAGGACCATCCAGTATAAGCAGTCACAATTCCTCAGGAGGCTTTCGTACGCAGTAAACTTGGTGTGATTAGCGCGCATGAGCAACATTGTCCTTCATTGCTGCTATAGTTGCGGACGGTCGCCTTCTGAAAAAGCTTTCCACACCTCCGGCGGAGGCCCTATGCCCGTAACTGCATCGGTTACGCAGACTCCTCGCGTGGGCAAACCAAGCCCCACCACCAGGTGCCGGATTCCTCCCTAAGAGTTGTGCGACTCAAACTCCAAGCGACTGGGTGGCCAATGGTTTCCCAGGAGTTCTCGGTTTATGGAGCGCCCGTCAGTTCGAAATATGCGCGGCTAAGTCTTTTTCCCTTCTGCTTACGCTAGTTTATGAAATTGTACGGTTGGACACCTACTCTAGATATCCTAAACGTTCATGAAAATCTATGGCCTTGTCTGATCCACGACATCAGGTTTCATTGTGCTGGCAGATCACCCCTCCACAACTGGCTGGATAGTTGTTCGTTGAATGCAATGCCTCATGTTGCTTGTCTTTTGTCTGAGGACACAAGTTTTGATAAAACACCAATTGTCCAAAAGGAGGAGTATGTTGAGGAACGCTAACCGTCTGGTCTGTCCTCAACCTACAGGACATTGAAATTCGAGGAAGGTGGCATTGGCTAGTGTTTAAAGACATAAAATCGCAAATCTGAAAGGCCAGGCTGGCGTCTTTGGCAGTGTGTCGCCTCATTAAGTTCCTGCTCTAGGAACAACTGCAGAGTCTGCACTACAAGATTTTGGGAAGTGGAAATGGACAAGGACATTGCATCCTAAGACAACCTCAACACCGGCCACAACCCAGTTATACACCTGGGACCCCAAAACAATTACCCTCTGACGAGTAATTTGGTCTAGATATTATTATAAGCGAGACTACCGCTACATAGTAACTGCATGAACCCCCACAAAAAAGTGTCCCGTGTCAACATTTGGCCACGACACGATGGTTTTCGTACCCTTCTGTGTCTATATTCATAAGTGCAGTGCAGGCAAGGCAGTATCGAATCCAGACCTTCTGATGTGTCGCACCCTATCGTCCTCAGATATATCAGTTCAGCTTTGGAATTACAATACTCATTATGATCTGACTCGAACCGGCTTCCGACTGACAAACTCTTCAAGGCCGACCGGAACGAAAACTGCGAAGTTGTTGCTGTTCGGCGCCATTAAATGCGATGGCGGCAAATGGGAGGCCCGCAGGTGCATTAGACGCTTTTCAATTGTCTACTGTACATGACAGGAACAGCAAAACTCAGCCTCCGCATAAATTTTGGCCATCGATATGCGCCATAAATGACAATGTTACCCGTCCTTTTACCACTTTTCTTAAATGCTAATGATATCAGAACTGCAAAATAAAGCACCAATCACTTTTGAGTCATCTTAGTTCTGAAGAGTCCTATCGCAACCCTCCTGCACCCCGACTTTTCAAGCAGTGTGACAAAAGAAGTCATTCCCTTTATTTGGTCGTATCGGTAAAATGGCCAAGTTCACGTAATGAAAAGTCTAATCAGAGAGCTTTAGTTATGCGAAAGAGGCAGGGAAGGAGACTTGGAGCGGAAGGAGTCAAGATTGCATCATAAGGACCGCGTAATCCATCCTATTTACACATGCAGCAAGTGGCTTCCTACTGGTTCTGCTCTTTCTCTTGCCTCTACTATACACGGATGAGCAAAAACCAATCAGATCTGATAATTGGACGATCCTGATGGTACCAGTGGTGTAAAATGGAACTCCAACTGGCAGTATTGCCAATGATAGGAAGAAACGGCAGTGGAAACTGGGAAAAGGATAGACTGGCAGTCACTGAAGAGGCAGACGTATTACGGGGCGACCGTCATCTGAACTACCTTCGATCTCTGCTCAGACGTCAGCGCGTGATTGCTCAGATAGGGAGGGGGCGGGTGACAACCGTGGCATAAAAGGGGGAAGCACATAATTCTGGCAGACTGTGGCGTAAGAGCGAAGTCTGGGTGTGATGGTCTGTCGTGTGGTGACCCCGAGTGCAGCAGCTGGTACGTGTCTGTTATATACAAGCTGATAGCTGTTGGTTGCTAGGTGCGCAAGTGCACGCGCACGAAACGCGATCATCGCTGGGCGCAAGTACTGTCGAAGACCTCCCCGTTGTTATCGCCGTTGGCAGGGAAACGGGAGGGGAGAGGCTTGCAGAACGACAGCGGCGGCGGGGGATGAGAGATGCTTGGGGGGTCGCGAGGCAGTGTGTCAATGGATCGCAGGGTGTCCGACGAGATGAAGGCCGGCGCTCGCCTATTGGAATGATGTGGGGGTAGGTGCTCTGAGGCGTAGTTGGCAGGGTACCAGGTATTGGCTGCGCATGTGGCTGCCTGATGCTGCTCCGACGCGGGAAAGAGTACACCGTCATGCGCAGCGCCCTGCGTTGGCGGAAGTCTGGCCAGGTAACCGGCGGGAAGCATGAAAGGATAGGCCCCAGCATTGGCCACGGCTGGAAGTCCACCTCCAACATTGTTCAAGACTGGTCCTGCACCGGAACTGACGAGACACATCATGCCAGCGTTGGGAGAGCTG
>CACRXP010001346.1:27108-46776 GCA_902702965.1 Spirometra erinaceieuropaei
GAGAAGTTGAGGACATAGAGTCGTCAATGATGTGTCCGACGACGGCATTTCCCGCACCTCTTAGCTGATTCTTCGTATTATTTCTTCCGCTGCACCACGTGCTTGACTCCGTATTTTACGCCTACTAACAGGAGTAAACATAATTGTGAGTAAAATGGGAGAAATGAGAACACAAAGACAAAGAGAGGTAGGGTTGGCAATAACCTGAACTGAACTGAAATGAACGGAGCCCTAGCACTCAGAATAATGAATAGTTTAATAAACCTAGATCGACCGAATCCTCATGTCCCGGCAATCTGTAGATTCTCCTACATAGACGACACCATATAGAATATTTGACTACAACAACTGAAAGAACATATGACTCAACTGCCGAAACTCCTGCTTTTCTAGCATTCAAATCTGTGATTGTTCGCCGGGACCTCAAATACGTTCATTTTTATCGTTCGACATTGCGCAGTGTGTAAACGTCTGTTTTTCGTCCACGAAAGTCCATTGGAGGTTCACCAGAGGATAGAGGGGTGTTATGTTGTTCAAACTGCTGACAGGATAGACACCGTCTTAGTTGACACCAATGAGTACCGTTCATGCAGAATCAACATCGTATTGAATGGCAAATACAACAATAAGATAACCTGTTTTGAATGCATACCGTCGCCAGATGTGCAACCCAAATCCTCTAGAGTGTCGTCACCGGAGTTATCTATTTCATTCATCCACCCAACTGTCAAACACAACAATCCCACCCAACCACGCCGACTCGTCTGACCCACCGCCATCGCAGACCCCGTCTCGTCCAGGTAGACGTATTCAGTGCCCAATAAAAATAAGGACAATTAGTCATGTGACTTGCCGCATTTTATTGATCGTTTTGCACAGACAATGCCAATGGCAAAAGCCGTCAAGGACTTTTCGTATTTCCTACTTCGTTTTCTAATTCATTGAATGACTGGACATGTCTTCAATCTTTTTTTAATACACACGACACCTACAGCAATAGAAACGACACGCGTGTTCCCATTTGCGTACCACTTTCCGTTGGGGCCTGACACAGCATATTTCCGTGGCTAACGCTCAAAATCTACCATTATCTGCTTCCTCACGCGCGCAAAACTTTCGTTTCCAAAACAGATTGATTCGGAAAGTGACGTCTTTTTCGGGAGTTTGCAAACCGTCCATGCTGTCTTAATACAGAAAAAGGAGCACGAATTAATTCGTTTTCTTCAGGTTACTGTTCAGTTTAGAACCATATCACCGTCCTTCCAGCGACAGTAAAATCGTAGGTCTATGACCCGCTATGATTTCCTTTGCAGGTCTGATGGACCGTTGATGGTAACGATCGGGAGATGTCACCCAAAATATTCCGCCTTACCAAAGCAGCCTGTTTTACGGGACAGGTTGTAATAGGGGTTTTATGGGTGGTAACAGCGACCATCGTCCATGTAACCTCCTGCGATGTTCATTCGGTCAGCCCATGTTAGGCCGTTGGGGAAAGTCCAAGTAGTACGTGAAAGTAGGCCTGCAAACGCTGATATAGCCTGAAGGCGTTTGAATCCACTGTTAAAGGTATTATTTCAAGGTGAGGGATTTTTTGGGTGCCATCTCCCGATTGTTACTAATACTATTTCTACTACTGATATTAATTTGACTCCTAATATTACTGGTATTTAGATATATCCGGGTTGATTATTTAAAGATGAAGATAGGCTCTCCGCAACAAGTTTATTTAAGTGCTGACGTTTCAAATATCTGGGTCAGCTCTTCATTGTCAGAGCGTAATATGCACTTAATCGATCAGCACTTTAAGTTGAAGTGGAATGTTGTTTTGGCCGGCCTCATGCTGATCGACTTTTCTCTCCTCTCGCTGTCTCGGCCTCTCGGAAGGTGGTTGACGGGCGTTTTGCCTGTGTGGTTTGTGAGTCACCACTCCTTCGAGGGGAGTTGTTTGGACTTTAGTCGTGCGGTCGGTCTGGCGATTCTTCTTCTTCCTCACCGAGTAAACTCAGCGTCGGGCTATTTCCGTACGGCCTTCTTTAGTCCGGTTTGGTCCTGAGATCTACGATTGTGATGACGTAGGACTTCGTAAGATGCAGGAAGGTCCAGATGCCTGTTGATAGAGTGGGCATTGGAGAACTAGGCCTCGAGAGTTAGTCGTTCTGTTTTTGTGTTGCCTCGGCCTAAGATAGTAGCCCTCTGGAGGTCGAAAGTATGCCCCGTTTCTCCAACGTGTGTTGCTAGTTGAGAGTTAGGGTCTAACCTCCGAGTGGTCGATTTGTGTTCCTGTAGGCGAGTTTGCAACTTCCACCCGGTTTCGCCCAAATAGTTGCCGTCGCCCTCATTGCAATTTATTTTGTAGGTGACTGCTGAGGTTTCAGCGGGTGGCAATGGGTCCTGAGGCTGCATTAGGCGACGTCGAATTGCTGCTTGTGGTCGATGGACTATGCCTACTCTGGTGGGTTGTAACAGTCGTGAGACCGCTTCAGAGACATCTTTAACGTAAGGAATGGCCCTCCAGACTTCGGGTTGCTGCTCATTTGGTCGTTGTCTGGGCATCCAACGTCCGCTTTTCTCGATGAAGTGCCTGGGATAATCATTGGCTGCAAATAGGTTCTCAAGGTAAAATCGTTCGGCAATTTTATCTCCCGGCGTGCTGCAGTCCTACGTCATCACAATCGTAGATCTCAGGACCAAACCGGACTAAAGAAGGCCGTACGGAAATAGCCCGACGCTGAGTTTACTCGGTGAGGAAGAAGAAGAATCGCCAGACCGACCGCACGACTAAAGTCCAAACAACTCCCCTCGAAGGAGTGGTGACTCACAAAGCACACAGGCAAAACGCCCGTCAACCACCTCCCGAGAGGCCGAGACAGCAAAAGGAGAGAAAAATAATACTAAAAGTATTAGCAGTGGTAGAATTAGTAGCAGTGTTTGTTCGTGCAGCAGCAGCATTGGTATCAGTATTAGTAATATAAGTAGGAGTAGATGTATTAGTAGAAGGAGCAGTCAGAGCATTGGTAGGATAAGTGCATTAGTAGTGGATATTCTTGTAGCAGAAGCAGCAGTGATAGTAGTAGTAGTAGTAGAAGTACAAAAAGTAGTATTAGCCGTGGTAGCATTATAAGTATTAGTATTAGTAGACGTAGAAGTAATAGAAGTAGAAGAATTTGTATAATTGGCAGGAGCAGCAGTTTTGATCGTATATGAAGTATTAGCAATATTGGCAATAAATGCAGCCGTGCAGAAGTAGAAATAGAATTAGTAGCAGTAGTAGTAGTAGTAGCAGTACTAGTAGTAATAGTAGTAGTAGTAGTGGTAGTGTGAGTAGTAGTAGTAGTAGTAGTAAAAGAAGCAAAAGCAGCAGAATTATTGGTAGTAGTATAAGTAGCTGTAGTAGTCAAAGCATTTTTGGTAGTAATATTAGCAGCATAATAGAAGGAGCTCTAGTAGTGCACGTAGTAGAAGTAATCGCATCAGTCGATGTAGCAGAGTCAACATTATTTGTTGATGTATCAGAAGTAGTAGTAGCAGAAGTAGTAATTGAAGTTTAATTAGCAGTATAAGTGTTAGTAGTAGTAGAAGTAGCAGTTGTAGATAAGTGGTCGTAGAAATAAAAGTGGAATTATAAGTAGTAAGGGTGGAAACAGTGGCAGTATGAGTATAAGTAGAAGAAATATTACTGCTAGCAATTTTAGTAGTCTTAATTCTAGTAGAAGTTGTGGTAATAGTAGTAGTAGTAGAATTGGAAGAGTGCGTAGTAGTATTAGTCATAGTAGTATTTACAATAGTAGTAATAGTAGTAGTATGCATTGGTATAAATATTAGCAGTAATATTACTATTTGCAGTAGTAGTAATCGTTGTTTTTTTAGCAGAAGAAGCACCAGTGAGGATATGATTAGTAGCATTAGTAGTGGCAGCAGTGTAAGTAGTAGTAGTTAGATAATTAGTAGAAGCATTAACAGAGTTAGTAGTATAAGTATTAGATTTGTAGTAGGAGTAGCAGCTAAAGTAGTAGAATCAGTGGAATTGGGAGTGGCAGTATCAGAAGGAGTTGCAGTAGCCGTAGTAAAAACAATAGTAGTGGTAGTAATATTGGTAGAATAAGAAGAAGAAGAAAAGGAATAGTAACAGCAATAGTAGTAGCATCAGCAGAGGAGATAAAAGTATTAAAATTGGTAGAAGAAACAATAGCATTGGAAGAAGTAGTATGAGTAGTAGTAACAGCGGTAGAAATAGGATGAGTAATAATAGCAGTAGTAGTCGCAGTAGTTGCTGCAGTAGTAGTAGTATTAGTAGTAATAATAGTAGTAATAGTGGTTGAAGAAGTAGTATTAGTACTAGAATAATTAGTAACCAAATCCTAGCAGTAGTAGTAGTAGTGCTATTAATAGTAGTAGTGTCAGTAGAATTAGTAGAGTAATTTGTCGAAAAGAAGTAATAGTACTAGAAGTATTATCAGCAGAATTGGTAATAGCAGCAGTAGTAATTGTAAAACAAAGGAGGTATTGGTGGTAGTAATGGCAGTAAAACACGTAGAAGTATGGTTTGTAATAGTAGTTGCCGTAGTAGTAGTATTAGTAATAATAGTTGAAGTAGTTTTAATAGTGCTTGCAGCCGCAGAAGAAGTGCGAGTAGTAGTAGAAGTAGCAGCAGCAGAAGTATTAGAAGTAGTATTAGTAGTATTAGGGCAAGCAATAGCAGTGGAATAGTAGCAGGAGTAGTAATAGTAGTAGAAGTAGTAGTAATAGTAGTGCGAGTAGAAGTAGTAGTAGAATTAGTGCCAGTTGTTTTGTCACCAATAGCAGTGGTATTAGTAGTAGGACTAACATTCGTAGTAGCATTAGTATTTGTAATAGTGGTAGTAATAGCAGTAGAATGAAAGGCATTTGTAGCAGAATTAGTATTGGTAGAAGAAGTAGATGTAATTCTAGTATTAAAAACAATAGCAGTATTAGCAACATTGGTAGTAGTAGTAGTAGTAGTAGTAGTAGTAGTAGTAAAAGCAGTTTTAGCGGTAGAACTATCAGTAGTCATCTGCACAATTAAATGTTATTGTTGTAGTAGCAGAATTAAGATTATTTGTGGAAGAAGTTGTATTTGCATTAGAAGTATTAGTAGTTGTAGTTGATGTAGTAGCAATAGTGGTAGTATTAGTAGTAGTAGCAGCAGCAGTAGTGGTAGTAGTAGTAGTAGTAGTAGTAGTA
The DNA here is from genome assembly GCA_902702965.1 of Spirometra erinaceieuropaei. Taxonomy (NCBI): domain Eukaryota; kingdom Metazoa; phylum Platyhelminthes; class Cestoda; order Diphyllobothriidea; family Diphyllobothriidae; genus Spirometra; species Spirometra erinaceieuropaei. The sequence goes on from CACRXP010001346.1 coordinate 32,311, forward strand.
GTAGTAGTAGCAGAAGCTACATCAGCAATGGCAGTAGTGGTAAAATTATTAGGTGAATTAGTAGTATTAGTAGTATCAGCATTATTAGTAGAAACAGTACTAGCTGCAGAAATTGTTTTAACAGAGTTTGTCGTAGTAGTAGTAGTAGCACTATTAATATTTGAATTAATAGTGTCGGTTATGTGGTAGTAGAAGTAGCAGTAGAACTTGCAGTATTATTAGTAGTAGAAGTTGCAGCAGTAGCAGTGGTACTAATACCAGAAGCAGTATTTGTGGAGGTAGTAATCGAAGTAATACAAGTACTAGCGGTAGCATTGATATTATTACTGGTAGTAGTAGTAGTGGTAGTAGAAGTAGTAATAGTAGTAGTAGTATTAGTACCAGCATTCGTAATGCTACTTGTGGTACAAGTAATAGCCCTAGTGGTAGAAACGACAGTGATAGTAGTATTAGTAGTAGTAGCAATAATATTAGTCGTAGCGTAGTAGTACCAGTAGTAGAAGTAATAGAAATTGTAGAAGTAGTAGTAATTTTCGTGGTAGTAGTAGTAGTAGCAGTAGTATTAGTAGTAGTAGGAATGGATGTAGTATTTTTTGTATCAGCAACAGCAGAGTTAGTAGAAGTTTTAATGGTAGTAATCGTAGCAGTAGTATTATTATTAGGAGCAGCAGCAGCAGCAGCAGATCAGATCAGATTTATTAAGGGAAATGTAAGCGAGCGCCTTTGAACTCCCTTTTGGTTACAATAACGTCATAAAAAAACAATGTGTAGGGCAAGTGTGAAAAAAATTAAGTCAGCAATTACATACAACGAGCATTGGTCACTGGTATGAATTTGTCTGTGAATGCCTTCTATGTCAAAATTGTACAATATCCAGTACAGTACTGAATGGACCAAGTAATATCGAAGCAAGCGCATATGTGGCAGTCAGGAGATAGCGAAAATTGTAAAACGTAATGTTACTAAAATATAGGGAGTAGCACACTTTGTAACAGAAAACGTTGGGTGGGGCCGGTGGCACAGGGGGAGGGGGAATTCGTTAGTTTCTGATGCTGTGGAGGTACATATCCCTGTACTGGTCAAGCTTTCTCTTAAATGAGTCCACGGATGAGGACATGACGACGTCCACAGGCAAGGCATTCCTTGCATTTACCACTCTGTGGCTGAAGAAGGACCTCCTTGCGTCCAGTCTCGCTCCTGTCACTCGTAGTTTCAGAGGATGTCCTCTCAAGCTAGTAGTAGTGGCCAGCTCAAAGAAGTCGCCGGATGCGAGGCAGCAGTCCTGACTCCGTAACATTCTAAACGTTTGAATTAAGTCGCCACGTAGTTGTCTGTAGTCCAGGGGAAAGAGATTAAGATTTGACAGTCTAGTTTCGTAAAGTAGGTTTTGATGACCTCTGACAAGATTGGTTGCCCGTCGTTGGACTTTTTGGAGGATGGTACGATCCTTAACAGTCCAGGGTCTCCAGGCCTGAATGGCAAATTCTAACTGTGGGCGCACAAAAATCCCGAAGACCTTGCGAAAGCACTGTTCGTCGAACTTGGCAAATGCCCGCTTAATGAGATATAAGCTGGACATTGCGGATTTCGCTGCTTTCAAGCAGTGGAATGATGGCTTTAGTGAAGATGTTATCCACACCCCTAGGTCTTTCTGAACCCCTTCCAGTGGCAGCGGCGTGTTATTTAGATAGTACGTCTGCCGGTGCGCAGAGCTGGTTCTGCCAATCCTCAGAATGTTGCATTTGGTAACATTAAATGGGAGGAGCCTGTGGCCTGACCATTTTTCAAGTCGGTCTAAGTTTGCCTGTAAATTTGCTTCATCGTCCACGTTGCGGATGACGGTCCAAAGCTTTATATCGTCAGCAAACATGGTAATTTCGCAGGCCAATCCATGGATACAGTCATCAATATAGATGAGGAAGAGGATAGGGCCAAGAACGGAGCCCTGAGGTACTCCGCTCGTAACCGTCACCTCTGCCGAGTGCTGGCCACCAAGACGAACAGTCTGGGACCGACCGACCAAAAATTTTTCAATCCTCTTCAAAAACTTGCCTCTTACCCCTATGCGGCTGAGCTTCTATAGGAGATGTTGGTGTGGCACGCTGTCAAGGGCCTTCTTGAAGTCTATGTAGGCCACAAGCACAACGTTTCCTTCATCAATCGCTTGGGTCCACTGGTCAAGACGGTAGAGTAGATTGGTCAAGCAGGACCTCCCTATGCGGAAACCATGCTGTGCATCGCTCAGAAGATGATTTTGCTCTAAAAACCGCATCAGTTCGCGTTTGATTATTCGCTCTATAACTTTGCAGCATGCTGGTGATTTTCTTTTTCGACATAGGGCAGTATCTGGTGATAAGTTCATTCAGTATGGCCTTAAGTTCTAACCAGTCCTTGAGGACACACCCCGTAAACGCTGCTTTCCAGTCTCTACGACGCATGTCGAGACGCATTTGGTTGGAGTCACAACGCCATATGTTGCGTTTAATCACGATGCTATGATCGGGTACAGAGAAGAGCGAATACTCCCACTGTAGGACTACATGGTTGCTTTTTTCCGAGAGGGGGTAGACAGGTTACAACATCAACGCTTTCCGGTGCCTTTGTCAGTACAAGGTCCAAGCAGTTAGCTAGTTGTACTTCAAGTAGTCTGGTTGGGGATAAGACGTGTTGTGTGAGATGCGATCTTTGCACAGATTTTAGGAGGCGGCGATCAAAGTTAAATTATGAGCCCGGGGTAGAAGTCCGATTCCAGTCGATATTCGGAGCGTTAAAGTCGCCCATAATCATGGCATTGGGTCGGATCGAAATCGCTTCTAATTCCTCTAGTAGACTACTGTTTGATTGCGGGTCGTTCCTCGGTGGGCGGTAGACCGTCAGGATCTCGAGAGGTTGCGAGCCCGGCATTTTGACTGTGAGCCAAATTGTTTCAGTTGTGCGCGCGGGCTGCCCCTCTTTTTCTGACGCAAAAAGGCCATATTTGACATACATGAGCACCCCTCCACCTGGACGTCCCAACCAGTCCTTTTTGAACAAGTAATAACCGGATAAAGCGACTTCGCGATCATCTACGCTCGCGGACAGCCACGTTTCAGTTATGGATATTACATCGGGTAAGGTTCGGTTAACGTAGATCTTGAGTTCATCTAATTTAGATAGCAGACTTTGCGCATTGAAATATAAGCATTTTAGCTTTTTTGCCTTTGGTAAGCTGGCTATGACGCCGCCTTTGCCAATTGCCTCGGCTGTGGTGACAAACGCACGGGCCGTGTCCATATGAAGCGGGACGGTCGCTCGACTATGCAGTTGTTGTAAATAACCAGGCCTTGTTTGCCATTCATTTATCGCATCCTTAACTCCTAAACTAACTGTCGGCGTTTTATTCGCTCCAGTGGTGTGCAATCCGACTGAAAAAGAACTCCTTGGTGGAAATATTTTAACCAAAAACGTATTGAGAGGATGAGATCTGCATACATGCAGAACTGGTAGTGTCGAAGTCCACGTTCTGCGAAGGTGGTGTCGTAAATTGGTGACGATGCGAATACTGCTGTCTGTAATTCAATTGTCTAAAATCCGGTTGACTGCAGGAGCGTCCCGAGTGCGGAAATCTCGAAGAATATTAACCCCTCGGAGGACGAAAATTTGAAACCAAATTCGAAACGCGCGCGCCAAATTCGAATTATTAGTACAAGTAGTAACTTTAGTATTAGTAGCAGCAGCTGCGATAGAAGTATTAATATTAGCAGAAAAGTAGCATTTGTTGTACTAGGATGAGTAATACTGGTAGTGCGAATAGTACAAGTAGTCGTAATAGTATTAACAATGGTAGCTGTATTAGTAGTATAAGTAATACCAATAGCAGGGTTAGAAGGAGTAGCATTATTAGTGGTATTAGTCATAGTAGAAGAACTATACGTAGCAGTGGTAGTATTAGTTGTAGAAGAGGTAGTAGAAGTGGGAGCGGTTAAATTAGTAGTAGAAGCAATTGCAGCGGTATAATTATTGGGAGTGATTTTGGTATTTGTAGTAGTAGCATTAGAAGTAATAGAATTATTAGTATAGTAAAATTGGTAGGAGTTGTGTTGGAACTATTAGTAACACAGGACTAAATAGTAATAGTAGTAGCAGTAATAGAATTAGTAGTTTAATAATAGTAGTAATACTAAAAGTAGTAATTGTTGTTGTTGTTGTACTAGTAGTCGATATGTTAGCAGGTGTGGTGGCAATATTAGGAGCAGTAATAGTATTCCTAGTATTAGTAGTAGTTGTTGACTTATTAACAATATGATCAGAGTTGGCAGTGATAGCAGTGGGGGTAACTTAAATAGAAATATTAGCAAATGTATGAGTGCTGGGGGTTGATAGCATATCAGTATCAGTATCAGCTTATTAAGGGAAATATAGGCAATCGCCTTTGAACTCCCTATTGGTTACAAGTCGTCGGAGAAAAACATGGATAAATGGGAAGGTGAAAAAGGGATTTTGTACATACTCGCTGACAGCTGACAGCTAGTCGAAAAAGAGTAACAATTAACTGTTACTCACTAATTACAAGTAGTATAAACACGTATAATATGGTACAGGGTTATGTGAGTGGATGTGAGAGTGGTAATTGGGAAGCTTGATGCATGTCAAGTCTACACTTGAAGGAATTCACACAGGGGGAGGTTACAACATCGGTAGGCAGGGCATTCCAGGCTGCAACCACTCTGTTACTGAAAAAGGACTTTCGTCCATTGGTTCTTGATTTCCCTGCGCGTAGTTTTAGGGGATGACCGCGCAAAGTGGGCGTGTTAGCTTGGGTGAAATAATCAGTGGGATCTAAACAACAATCTAGGCCGTTGATGATGCGAAATGTTAGTATAAGGTCACCACGTAATTGCCTGTAGGAAAGGGGAAACAGGCTGAGGATTGACAATCTGCTTTCATAGGGCAGTGCTCCCAGACCTTGTGTCATTTTGGTCGCCGGTCTCTGGACCTTCCCCAAGACGGTATAATCCTTGGCAGTCCAGGGTCTCGACGCCTGTATGGCGTATTCTAGATGAGGTCGCACGAAAGTGCCAAATATTTTGGAAAAGCAGTCAGGATCAAATCCCATAAATGCTCGCCTAATGAGTTGCAATGTGGCCGTAGCCGATTTAGCCGCCTTCGCGCAGTGCAGTGTTGGTTTGAGTAAATATGTAATTCATACACCCAGGTCCTTCAGACTGTCAACCTGTTGCAATGGTGTGCCGTGCAGAAAAGAGGTCCTGGAGCTGGGGGCTCTGAAGCCGCCGAGTCGAAGAAAGTTACACTTGCTTATATTGAAGGGCATAAGCCAGCGCTTCGACCAGTCTTCGAGCCTGTTCTGGTTTGCTTGCAGGTGGTCTGCGTCTGCCGCATTGTGAACAGCCTTCCACAATTTAATGTCGTCGGCAAACAGGATAGCATCACAGTCTAGGTTCTTGACGCAGTCATTTATGAAAACGAGAAATAACGTGGGACCTAAGACTGAGCCCTGTGGGACGCCACTCACCACGCTTACATCTGAGGACTGTTGACGCCTGACCTGCACTCTTTGGGACCGTCCAGCCAAAAAGCTCTGGATCCATACAAGAAGGCGTCCTCGAATTCCAGCGTTGCGCAGTTTGTACAAAAGACGTTGGTGAGGAACGCTGTCGAAGGCCTTTTTGGAGTCGATATAGATGGCGTGCACCACATTGCCTTCATCACGTGCTTTGATCCATCGTTCAAGCGTAAAGAGCAGATTCGTGAGGCAGGACTTACCATTTCGAAAGCCGTGTTGGGCATTGGAAAGGAGATGATGCTGCTCGAGGAACTGCACCAAGGCCTTCTTAATGATCTTCTCCATGATTTTGCAACAGATGGAGGTAAGACTCACTGGCCTGTAGTTATTCTCAGACGCACGATTTCCACCCTTAAAAAGCTGAGTGATGGTAGCGGACTTGCAGTCAGAGGGCAGGCATCCAGTAACGAATGACGTTTGAAAGACCAAGGCTAACGGCTTGGACATTTCGGGAGCTAACTCCTTCAGCAGCTTGGCCGGGATGGCCTCGGGAGGTCGATTCTTTTAGGTTTAGTAACTCATTCCGAACAATTGTTTCGGTGAAGAAGACGGCTTCGAGGGTAGGCGTTTCTTCGTCTTCATAAGCGGGTGAGGAAAAAGCAGGTTCACTTGTCACGACTGATCGGAAGAACTGAGAGAGATGTTCAGCCTTATCCTTGTCATCGGAGATTTCCACACCCTCAGTCGTTCGCAGCAGTGGGACGGGATCTTTGTTCCGTGTGCTCTGTCTTATGTAGCTGTAAAGGATTTTTGGATTAATCATGGCACGGTTCAAAAGATTCTTTTCAAAAGCTTTCCTATCTCTGGCGAGGAGAATTTTGACCCGATTTCTCTGTAACTTATAACTGCTTAGGGATTCTGGCGTTCGATCCGTCAGTGATCTTTTCCATAGCTTCCTCTTCTTGTTAACTTCCTTCTTTAAGGACGGAGTCAACCAGCGAGGTCTATTTGTTAGTCTTCTATGCATGATTGGGCAGTGGTTGGAGATGAGGTTGCGGACTAACTCTTTAAACTGACACCAAGCCTCTTCGACATCGCCGGAGAGAGTGGATGCCCAGTAATCGAAATCGCCGCGCCAAATATTAGGTCGGGAATCGAGCGGTTGTGCAGGCAGGGAGAATAATGCGTATTCCCACATGAGAACTACATGGTCACTCTGACCCAACAAGGGGAGGCAATTCACAAAGTCGATCTTGTCAGACGACTGGGTGAACAAAAGATCGAGGCAGTTCATCTGTTGGCCTTCTCGAACTCTCGTTGGAATTATTACGTATTGTGTGAGAAACAGGTTGTCGGAGGTATACAGTAGCTGCTGGTCAAATGCTGCTTCAGAGCAGTCGGCTGAGGCCGCGCTCCAGCCGATGTGAGGTGCATTAAAATCTCCAACGATGAGAGAAGTCGGCCGCGTTGAAAATAATCTGAGCTCCTCCAGCAGTTGGGCATCAGCGTCAGGGTCATTTCTCGGGAAGCGATATACTGTCAAGATATCGAGACTTTGAGAGCCCGGTGCCCTTATGGTCAGCCATAATGCTTCGGTACTACAAGTCATTCGGGCAGTTTTTTCTGAAGCGTGCAAGCCATTCTTAACAAATGTTACCAGGCCTCCACTCCTTCTGTTTTCTCTGTCTCTGCGGAACAGTTGATATCCAGGGAGCATGAGCTCTCTATCATCAACCTGTTCAGACAACCATGTTTCTGTTATTGAGATAACGTCTGGATGGAGGTCATAGGTATGGATACGGAGTTCGTCCAGTTTTGAAAGTACACTTTGCGCGTTGGTATACATGAATCTGAGTTTCGAGTTCATGCGATATGTAGTGACAGTAGTGTAAGAAGTAACAATAATAGCAGTGGTAGAAGTAGTATCAGTGGAAGTCGTGGTAAAAATAATGATAGCGTTTTGAGTAGTAGTAGCATCAGTAATAGAAGCAGTTGTATTAGTAGTAGTAGTAGTAGTCATAGTAGAAGAAGACGTAGTTGTAGCAGTAGTAGCGGAAGTATTAGTTGTAGTAGTAGTAATAGTAGAAGTAGTAATGGTAGTAGTATAAGTAGTAGCAGTAGTAGTGGTACTGTTGGTAGTAAAATCAGAGGTAGTAGCAGAACTATCGCTTCTACTGCTGCTACTGGCTGTTCTAATTATATTACTGCCACTGATATCACTTCAACTGCTACGAGTACTACTACTGATATTAATAATACTGCAACTATCAGTCTTTCGTCTACTACTACTACTACTACTACTGCTACTACTACTACTACAACCACCACTGCTAGTACTACCACTACCAACGCTACTTAAACTGCTACCAATGCAACAACTTCTAATACTTCTACTTATAATATTATCTATAAAACAGCTATTATACTACGAGTACTAATAATACTAATTTAGTTCTAAAATTACTTCTATTACTAATGCAACATTTACTACTAACAATTCTTGTGCAACTATTTTTCTACGACTGCTACCTTTAACACTGCTACTAATACACCCACCTCTACTAATATTACTTCTAATGAACAGTTATGACTTCAGCTGATCCTGCATCTAATACAACTAATAGAACTTCTTATATTAATACTACCATTACTGCTAGTACTGCTAATAATTCTACTAATATTAACACTTTTTCGAATACTAATACGAATACTGCTACTAAAACTCCTGATAATACCACTGCTGCTGTTACTACGTGTAATACGTGGCAGTAACATTTATAATTTTTGTAGTAACAAAAGCAGCAGCGTAAGACATTAATAGTATCATTAAAAGTATTTGAATCGGCACAAGTAATAGTAATCGTAGAAGTAGAAGTACAGGTATTAGGAGCAGAAGTAGAAGTAGAAGTATTATTAGCAGTTTTGGCAGTAGTAGTATTCCTATAAGTATTCGAAAATGTGTTAATATCAGTAGTATTATTAGCAGTAATAGCAGTACTGGTAGTATAACTATTAGTAGTAGAAATAGTTGTATTAGGTGCAGGATCAGCGGAAGTAATAACTATTCATTAGAAGTAATATTAGTAGAAGTAGGAGTATTAGTAGTAGTGTTAGTAGTAGCAGTCGTAGAGTAATAGTAGCATACGAATTGTTAGTAGCTAATGTAGCAGTGGTAATAGAAGTAATTTTAGAACTAAATTAGTACCATTAGTATTCGTAGCATGATAGCTGTTTTATAAATAATATTATAAGTAGAAGTATTAGAAGTTGTTGCATTGGTAGCAGTATAAGTAGCATTGGTAGTGGTAGTACTAGTAGTGGCAGTAGTAGTATTAGTAGCAGCAGCAGCAGCAGCAGCTGCAGTAGATGTAGCAACCAATGGTAGTAGTAATAGCAGTAGAAGTGGAAGTAGTAGCAAAATTAATCATAGTAGTCGAAATACTAGTCTTAGTAGTAAAAGCAACGGAAGTATTATTCGCAGTAGTGGTAGTGGTAATAGTAACATTAGTTGAAATAGTAGAAATATTATTGGAAGTATTAATAGTAGAATTAATATTTGTGGAAGAAGCATAAGCATAAGTGGTATAAGTAGTAGATGCGGTTATAGGAGTAGTAGTGGTAGTAACAGTAGGAGTAGTACTGAAGAAGAGGAAGTAGTAGTAGTAGTAGTAGTAGTAATAGTATTCGTAGAGGCAGAAGAATAAGTAGTTATATTCGAATCATCAGCGGTGATTGAAATAAAAGTACTAGAACCAGTATTGCTTACAGAATGGGCGGTATCAGTAATGTATTTGGGCAAGATGCGCTCCGTTCAGCCCGACGATGGGAAACCTTCGCTCTTCGGGAGGCCTCTTCGTATTGGCAGATTGGGTTTCTGCACAGGTGTCTCGACAATAATGTGCTACCGAAATGTGTTTCATACAAGCTACCGGTTAACACGGATTTGGTCAGACGAGCAGTATTTCAACACGGCAGATGGATGATCCAAATGCTCCTCCAAGATTACCACGCGAGACTACGTAAGTACCGTCAAAGGATTGACCAAGAAAAGACCGAATGCTGTGAGTTTATGGGTGAGATCGGTACGAATCTGCTCCTGCGGAAGAAAGCTGAACAAGCCCGCAAACAGAGCATGATATGAGACGCAGCACTAGAGAACAATTTTCGAAAGCTACCCAATGCTACGTCGCCCATAAACGACAAACGGGTGCATAACCTGTCATCAAAGGAGCTGACGAAGGATCAGATGCAGGTTTTACGGCACGAAGCCTCATTTAACACGGCTGACGCCAAACCTGTTAACATGATTGCAGCAGTGGAATCAATCCTTTGTCAGACGGAGACAACAGAGGAGACTAAGAGCCTCATCCGACACCAAGTGTCGTCTCTCCTGATGGCCCAAAGGCCGCGGGAAGTGCTTTCCAAGGTCGAACTTGACGCGCTTAGAGAACCCAAGGCCGAAAAAAACCTGGTCATCGTGTCAGCAGACAAAGGACGCGTCACCGTTGTACTGGACAGGACAGACTACCTTCAAAAAGCCAAAGGTTTACTGGAGGACTGACAGTTCTATGGCCCATGTTCAAAGAAGCCTTTAAAGGCGCCGACACGCGAAATCAATGCTACGTTGTTGGCCTTGGAGATCTCAGGTGTTGACATTCCAAGAACAGCTCAACGCCGTCTTCCCGGACATTCAATTTACGATGGAGGAGGAAGAGAACAACCAGCTGGCCTTCCTGGAGGTCCTCGTATGCCGCAAAGATTGTGATGGACTAAAAACCAAAGTGTTCAGGAAAGCGACAAATACGATGCATGTACCGAACTTCAACAGTAACCACCCAATCAGCCACAAACGCAGTTGTGTAAGGACACTCTATCGGCGTGTCGAAGCGCACTGCAGTGAGCCGGAAGACAAAAACTGCCGAACTATAATACCTCCGACGGGTCTGCAAAGCCAATGGCTACCCGAGCAACTTCGTCGACCGGCGCATACGCAAAAGGGATGAAAGGTCTAACCGCACGGACACCAAATCTTGGCGGGTACTTCCGTATGTCAAGAACGTTTCGGAAGCTGTTGGACGCCTTCTCGCACCACTTGGGGTTGGAGTTGCACACAGACCGGAGGTAATCATCAGGCGTCTGGTTATGAAACCGAAAGACACACTGCCATGGCTGGAAACGTCTGGAGTCTTTTATCGGATCTGGTGCAGTTGCGTACAAAGCAACTACGTCGGAGAAACCGGAAGACAGCTCCAACCAAGAATGGCCGAACAAGCGGCAACTGTCAAGTTGCGGCTCATTCGACGAGATCCGGCCACACATTCAAATTCGATGAGGCCGAAATTCTCGCAAACGGTGACAACCGCGTGAGCCGGGAGCTACTGGAATCATGGTTTACTGGCCCCCAGTCCATCAAAAAGTGCAACGATTTTCCCATTCAATACCCCGTGCTGAGACTTCACCTAGGCGGAGTGACTATCTATGCGGGGAGCGCAGGAGTGAATACTTTTCCCAACACCAGGGTCGGTGAGTCAGATAGTCGAGCGATCGTCACGATGACATCCAACGCACGTGATGAAATTGCAGCAATTAACGACGCGAATGTCGGCCATCACGCCGCGTGCAAAGATCCCTAATGAAGGGGTGGAGCCGTGAATATGCATAGGTATGCAGTAAAATGGCTACTGCATCCTATGAATAAAACAGCCCCTTGTGCAACAACCACCCTTATCTGCTTTTTGTCTCTGATGATGGATTCGAGCAGGAATCCGAAAAGTCAGGCTAATAAAGCTCTTGTCCCAGCGATCGTGCCTCCTACTTCAAGTAGTAGTAGATGTTGTACTAGATGCGATAGCAGTAGTAGTAGTAGTCGTCGTAGCAGAAAAGTAGTATTATAAAATGCATTAGTTTTAATAATATAAGTAGCAGTGGTGGTGGTAGTGGTACCAGTAGAATATGTATTAGTTGCTCTAATAGTCGTGTGATTACTAACATTAGTAGTGATTTTAATAGCAGTTGTTTAATTCGCAGTAGCAGCGGCATCAGCGTAGCATTATTAGTAGTATCAGTAATAGAAGAAGTAGCGGAAGTACTTGTTGTAGTAAAAGTAATAGTGGAAAGCAATAGTATTATTATCAGAAGTGGTAGAAGTGGGAGAATGAATTGTCGCTGTGGAGATTGTAGTAGAACTAGTGTCAGTAGAAGTACTATAAGCTGTAGAAGTTGTATCAGCAGAAGTAGTAGTAGTAGTAGTAGTAGTAGTAGTATCATTAACATTAGAAGTAATGTTTATAGTAGTTTTAATAATACAGTTAGTTGAAGTAATGCCAGTGGAAGTAGTAGTACGAGTTGTAGTAGTAGTAGTTGTAGAAGTAGCAGTAGTAGTAGTAGTAATATTAGTAGCTCTAGTAATGGTAGAAAGGAGAAGAGTTTTTGTTAGTTGCAGTAGTAGTAATAGAGTAGTAACGGTAGCGATAATAATAGTGAGAGCAAAGAAGTAGAATCTGTAGAAGTAGTAGTCGTATATTCAGCATTTGCAAGAGTAGTAAAAGATTTATAATTTGTCGTAGTAATTGAGTATTAGTAGCAGTAGAAGTAATAGTAGCAATAGTAGTCGTGGTAGTAGTAGTAGTAGCAGCATAAGCAGTAGTAGTAGTAGCAGCAGAAGTAGAAACAGTAGAAGAAATAGTGGTCGTAGTAGTAGTATAAGTAGTCTTAGTAGTAGTAGTAGTAGCAGCAGCACTGTTAGTAGTAGTAGTAGCAGCAGTAGAAGTAGTAACAGTAGAAGAAATAGTAGTTGTAGTCGTAGTAGTGGTAGTAGCAGTAGTAGTAGTAGCAGCAGCGGTAGCAGTAGTAGTAGTATTTGCAGCAGAATTAGAAACACTAGAAGTAATAGTAGTCGTAGCAGTAGTAGTAGAAGTAGTGGTTTCAGAAGAAGTAAAAGCAGTGGAAGAAGTTGTATTTGTATGAGTATTAATGGTAGTAATGGAAAATGCAGCTGCCGATGATGAAGTAATCGTAGTAATATAAGCATTATAAATAGTAACAGCATTAGTAATAGTAGCAGTATAATTAACCGTAGTAGTTATAGCAGCAGAAGCGGAAATATTAGTAGTACATTGGCAGTAATAGCAGTGGTAGAATTAGCAGTTTAATTAGCTGTTGTAGTATTAGAAGTAGAGGTAGTAGTATTGGCAGCAGAAGTGATAACGGTAGTGAAGTAGTAGTAGTAGTAGTAGTAGTAGTAGTAGCAGTAGCGGCAGAAGGAGAAGGAATATTGGGGGTAGAATTAGTAATAGTAGTAGCAATATTTATAGTGGTAGTAGTGGTATTGGTAGTATTGGTAGTAGAAGTAATAGCATCAGCAGCAGCATCGTTATAGGTAGTAGTAGTAGTAGATCTAGTAGTAGCAGCTATGACAACGTTATTCGAATTAATAGATATAATAGTAGTGTTTGTAATAGCAGCAGCTGCAGTGGTAGTAGTAGTATTAGTAACAGCAGAAAAAATTTTGGTAAGCGTAGAATTGGTAGTGGTAGTATTATGAGTAGAAGTAGTAGCAGGTTAGTATTCTTATTAGTGGTAGTAGCATTTGAAGCAAGAGCAATGATAGAAAAAGTTGTGGTAGCAGTAGTAGCAGCTGCAGTTGTGGTAATATTACTAGTAATATACTGCCCCTGCTGGTCAGGTTTTCCGTTTTTCATTGAAGCGCTGGTCCAAAGTCCCTGCAGACACTAGCCAAACGAGTGACCCAGAATGACGGTTGAGCTTCTTGATCGGAGGGTGTGTGCAATTAAGTGCTGGGTCTACGAAGACGTTTAAGGTGTTTAGAGTGTCGAAAAAAGAAGTCCGAATAACAACACGCCAGTCTACCACAGAATTTTCCAGTACAACTACAAGGCAGGCTGATGATCCCGTTGCTTTGAAGGGAATATAACTGAAATCAACCAACGGCGTTAATTTTGCGGGCGACAAAATTCTGAGGAAACAGTCCTTGCGTGTATGCGTTTGCCCCTAAAGCAGACCACGCGGTAGATGTGCTGGAGTAACAGGGGGAGTGGGTCCAGATCGGAGTCAGACCGGCGTTATCGAGATGCGCACCCACTATAAACGCCAACATTGGGGCGTGGCGGCACGCCCTTGTGCAGACTCACGCCGCGTCAACCGAGATCCGAGCCATCCCTTCAAATTCTTTGTAGCCAAAACTCCTGGTCAGTGTAGGTTGTGGGCCAGGGGTGTGATGGTACGCCTAGGTGCGGACTTTTGCCGTGACAGCCACCTGCGACCCCTCCTGCCTCCGGTCTTCTTGACTCTGTCTTGACGTCGGGACCATGGGGGCAAGGAGAAAAGAATGCGGAATTCGCATCCGCGGAATTTAAGCGTATGTCTCTCACTATAAGCAATTTGACGCACCTTTAAAATATTACGAGGTTCTAGAAGCTGTGGCTTGGAAGACTGCCAACTGACGGGATAGCTCCGTCCTCGTTTTAGGACCGAGAGTCAGGCTGCAATGGCTCCTTATTAATGCGGCCTCTATGACACTCTCACTCGCTCTGACTCCGAGCCGTTCGTTTCTTGTTTTTGTGGAAACCCCGTTCATTATGCTTGTACAGAGGTCACCTTGGTGTAAGGTGTGATTTCGCGATGGTCGACTGTCATGGGTATGGGCGTGGTATACTGAAGAACGATTGAAAGGCTTGACAAGCAAACGTGTCCGATGTCTTCCTCAGCCGTCTGGGCCCCGCCACTGTTACATCATGGTAAATATATAGGGAGACGAGAAGGTCGACAGTGGACACCTTTACTTATGAGCATCTAAACTCTCCCTGTACCCTTGTGGTTGTGAAGTTGAAATTTTACAACTGGCAAAAAAACATCGTCTTTGCCACGAGAGCCAGATCGTGAAGGCTTATTCTAGGTGTGAATTTGATCCCGACTGTTAATCATCAGCGCCTACGCTCCTATGA
>CACRXP010001347.1:0-36947 GCA_902702965.1 Spirometra erinaceieuropaei
AAGGAAAGCCCTTAAAGCCCTAAAATGACGAAGATTTAATCATTCTACCTGTCGACGAAGGAGGTTCCACCACTACTTTGAAAACAACAGTCTACGTAGATAAAATGATGTCACTCTTAAAAGATGATTCAACATACGACCCACTAGCTGCAGACCCCACGAAATCGCAAAACGCGCATATTAAAAAAAACAGTGAAACGCCTATCGGGTAGAAATTCCTCACATAAGTTATTGCCAAGTCTTTAAAACAGGATGAACCAACAATTGCCAAGATATATGGTCTTCCCAAAAATATAAAAAAAAACTGATATTCCTCTGCGACCGATAGTCGCCCTAATAGGTGCACCGAACTATAAGACCTCGAAGTGACTATTTCATCAACTACATCCACTTACGAAGACCTTTGTGAACTCTATTCAGGATTAAAATTATTTCTTGGCAAATTAAACGGTGTAAACTTTACATTTTGCGAGACAGTCGATGTGGTCTCGTTCTTTACTTTCATTCTGCTAGATTTTGCGAAGAACTGCACCAAAAAACTCCTTCAAACATATACCTCTGATGTGCCTACAGAGGTTTTACTTCAACTCCCTGATCTTTTTCGAGAGACAATTCTTTCCTACTCCAATCAGTGCTACCAACAAACTAAAGGTGCTCTCATGTGTTTAGCCATATCCGGTTTCCTGGCAGAGGCATTACTGCAGAGATAGGAGAGCATTGCCCTTCTCACTGTGTACACAAAATTTTGGCTACGATAAGCAGATGACACTTTTGTCATCGTCAAGAAAGGTCAGTCGAATCTGCCCCGTACCAATATTAACTCGATATTTCCAGGAATAATATTTACTTTCGAAACAGACGCCGATAGATAACTCCCGTTTCTAGATGTCGTTGTACGTCGAAAAACGGATGGATCACTTCAGACATCAGTTTATTCCAAAGAGGCGTATTCAAAAGTCATCCTACACTTTGTGAGTAACCTCCCTGTCTTTCACAAACGGAGTACAGTCTACATCCTTCTGAATCGATCCAAAACTCACTGCTCTGATGAAACAAGTTAACGAGCAGAAATGAACTAGCTCTTTAAACTGTTCTGCCAAAATGGGTGCCCGCATGACTTTATACGTCAATGCTTGAGGTACCAGCAAGTCAAGGTAAAAGGTATATCCATTGCTACGGCCGTTCAGGCACCAAAACCAACCACAATGCGAACTCGCCTATAGGTCATAAAGGTATCTGAACTAGTCAAAAGACAATTAAAAAAGTGCCAGATACACGTAGCACACCAATTGGCAACCACCTTACGCACACAGCTTGTACACACTAAGGACAATGTTGGCAACATCGAAAGAAAAGTTGTCGTCTGCAAAAGCCCATGTTCTAGTTGTGGTGCCGTTTATTGTGGCCAAACTGGGAAATCTGTCTCAACCCGTATACATGATCATCAGTTAGTTGTGAAGAGACGCGACCATCTATCTCAGGTTGTCATGCACACAGTGGACACTGGGCATAAATCTGCATGGGAAAGAACTCGCATTGTTGGCGCCTGCCCATAAAGAAAAGGCTGCGAATCCTTGGAGGCAATGAACTCAGATGAGGCATGCATCAACCGGCATGTCGATTTAGATGCCTTTCACAAAATCGTTTAGGACAGATTCAAACTGACTCAACCAATCCCGAGATGACGAACTTAGCCAATCATGGAATCCTTTTGCCAGACTCGGTCTAGAATTTAATTGTTTTTGCACGCCCGTTGTCTGAAGACGAGCTAGGGAACCATCCTCGAAAATTTACACAATACAGTTTGCTGCTTCCTAAAGAACTTCTTCTTTCTACATATATATGCATATGCTGAACAAATTTGTGTGATCACAAATGAAAGAATTACGAGTCGACTGCAAAAGGGAAGGCTTGAACAGAAAATATCCTAATTCCGGGTATTTAAGACTTAAGTTTGTCCAAGACCAGCTGACGAAAGCAAAGAGGTTAAAACTGGCCATCTCAGTCTGCATAAACGCGTATAGTTTAAATAAACTGCAAACACTTTAGGAATAACAATAACTGTTATGATAATTTGCTCACTTTTCTAAACTAGGCCTTTATGTTAAAATAAGTTTTTAACAAAACCATTAAATAAAATTGTAGCAACCTTTCAGATATTAAATGGTCTTCGATTCGTATAGGAAGTTTAGCATGCATACCGTGTGATAAAGTTCAAATTCGACACTAGAGAACGTCAGATTGCATGCCATTCTGAAGTACTTTGCCTCCAAAACGTGATCAACATAGAAGCATTGATGTACTTGTGGATTGGCTGATGTCCTCATGAGAAGTTCAGTCCTGCTTTTTCGGGCATACCGCATGTAGGCGCTGAATTCACGAGAACCTTTGAAACATTTCTGAACGAAATTGTGTGGGTGGAATCCTCTGTCTGATCCAGGGCAACGCAGACCGACTTTGGCACATACAACGAAAACAGCAATTGCGCAAAACTAAGCGTAGGTGTAAAAGGATTCTTCTGTAAAAATGCCTTACTCTTGCTATCATGGGTTCGAATGCCGCCAGGCACGGGTTCTTCCACAATTTCGTCAATTATAAGAATGTGAGCAAAATCCTGCTTGGGCAGTCAACCTAGTGTATCAAATGTCGGTAATTCCATACATTGTAGAAGTTCGGGCGGGAACATTTACCAAAATGTGATGAAACTCTTGTTTTCCTACGGGTTTTCGTAGCCCTGGTGTCCAAACCGTGGGTGTTCTAAAGCTGCCTCCTTGCTGTCGCGGGTTACAACCCCAACGCGGCGCCGAGTTTTTCATAGTTAATTAAATATGAATTGTTTGAACGCTTGCTTGTCGGTCGGGCTCGTGGGCCGTTGAGTAGAGGCGTTTACTTCTAAGCCAACTGCTCTCGAGTTCGAGGCTCGAGTGTTCCACACTTCGGGCTTGGGTATGGATGGCTAACGACGGCTAATAAGCCAGAAATGGCCATTCAAGTCTCCCTTGTCTTTGCCGGTAATATCATTCTGCCTATATATGATGCGCCGCTGCGCGGCTGCTGGTTGGGCTTGAGAGAGAGACCCTAAGGCACAACGGAACGAGTGCGTTCCGTATGAACGATCGGTGAGCGCCCCCTAACATATATATATATATATATATATATCAATCAGGAATGGGCGCACACTGATCTATTGGCTTCACAAAGCAAACAAGCTCCGTATGTGTGGCAAAGGTCACGAACAGGCAACCAATTACCAGGCCGAAGTCGGCCAAGTCATAATAGCAGCGAGGAGGGACGACAGAGAATGCGGGTAGATTGATACAGCACTGTTTCGGGCTTATTCTGCCTTCATTCAGCCAATCATAACCCTGACCACCAGCAGCTGCGACCAGAAACGCCAACATGCGCACAGACGCACCTGGCGCAGTCGGTCCACCACTGAGGCCTACCAGATGGGTCATAAGCATTTCATCGAACCGAAGTTCATCAGTGCCTCTCCACCTGTCATTCTCTGTCGCTGCAGATCGGGTATTTATCAATCAGGAATGGGCGCAAACCGATCTATTGGCTTCACAAAGCAAACAAGCTTCGTATGTGTGGGAAAGGTCACGAACAGGCAACCAGAGAATGACAGGTGGCGAGGCACTAATTGCCGAAGCGTTTTTGCAGAGACTGGAGCGGCTGGTATTCAGCTCGTACCCTCCGACGTTCTGGGCCAGATATGTGGACGACACATTCGTCATAATAAATAGGATCGACGTGCAGGCTTTTAAGGCACTTTGAATTCCATATTTCCCGACATAAAGTTCACTATGGAAGAAGAGGTCGACAATCGATTGCCCTTCCTAGACGTACACGTCACAAAACTGTCAGACGGTAATATAAAGACAACGGTCTACCGTAAGGCTAATAACACTGGGCGCATCCTCCACTTCAGAAGCAACCGCCCCGTCGGTCAAAAACGCAGTTGCGTCAGGACCCTTTTCCAACGAGCCCAAACACACTGCAGCGACGACGATGACAGGAAGAAGGTGGTGAAGTACTTGCGTGCCCTATTTGAAGCCAACGATTACCCGAGGTCGTTCATACGCAAATGTCTCAGAAGGTCCCACTCTGGGCGGTCAAACGAGGAGAAACCAAAGTTCTGACTCTCGATCCTCTATGTGAAGAATGTTTTAGAGGCAACTTCAAGAATTCTGAAACCATTTGGAATATGTGTGGCCCATAAACCAGCATCAACAATCAGACAGCAGATACTTAGGTCCAAAGACCCGCTGCCGGTGACAGAACAATCAGCAGTTGTTTACAGCATACCATGCCAAGATTGTGATGCAAGGTATGTTGGTAAAACAAGGAAACGCCTGGGCACAAGATTGCATGAGCATCAGCTTGCAATTAACCGCAAGGATAAGCTGTCGTTGATGTATGGTCACACACTGGAACGGAACCACAATTTTGCTTTCGAGAAAACGCGGGTGGTCATTCGAGCCAATTAAAAAATGGGCAGACTGATGATGGAAATTTGGTCCTCGATTGGCACCCTCAACCGGGCCATAGACCTACATCCCGCCTTCCAGGCGCTTCGCGCGAGGCTCGAGTCAGTCCGGGCAAGGTCAATGGCACGGATGAAAGGAGTCACACGGGTCGACTACCGACGCTGGCGGAGGGGGAAGGCGCCGACCGAAAGTCACGTGACTGGCGTAGCACGCTATCTCACTGACGTACTCGCGAGGCCGGAAAAAACCACGCCTGAGGGGCGACGATCGATCAGCCCGCGTCCGACGAGGGCGATGCTGACGAGCAGGCCGACGCGGCGGCAACCACGTCAGGCGTGAGGGAGACACAAGGCACGCCAGTAACCAATGACTGGGATCAGCGAGGCCACAATCAGCCAACGGAAAGCGGGTTAACCAACGTTCGTGCGCTGGTCACGGTTAACATACAAGGAAGGCGGCAAGGCTGAACAAATCGAGGCCAGCAGGACACCCCAGGCACGGACTCTGATGATGGAACCGAGGGTGTTTCCAAAACGTCAGTTTGAATGCAATCTGGTCCATGAAATCCCCTTCTCTTCCTCGTTTTCCTTGGGGGGATGATATACACGGTAATATATCGGGACCTCGAAACTTCACGCATAGTTGTATTTATATATATGCACGGATTGTCCATTATTTGACCGCAGCATACGCAATTCACATGTAAAAACGGTCATGGGAGCATTAGATATCATATCAGGGGAGGTCCACAAGAAGGCGATAACAATGTCCCCCGGTATCTGATATCGTCTTAGGCAAACCGACGAGCGACAGTTACATCGATAAGGGCGATCTTTACTTTTATCCCACATTATGCCTAATTTGCATTGTTGCTTTGTCATCAACGATTATTTAACTACTGCTTGCACGCTCATGTTCCGCTACCATCTTTTGAATATTCACCCAGGGAATGCCAGGATTGAAAGACACGCATTGTCTTCCAGTGGCAGAGTGTTTGCAGCGGACAAGGCCCTGTCAGCTGATGCTGTTCTTTTTACGCGCGCAGTTATCACTTACACTTCAAATTCACGACCACATACGTCCAACAGATTAATGATACGTGCGCCCTACTTATGAGAAATAAGTAGGTTGGGTTTGCATCACTGTGTTTGTATAGACCTACGGGGTTGAGTCACGCAGTTCTGTAAATGACTTCTTCGCGATGCCTCTCCTACATCGCTGTTTCTTCTTCGTAATTTCATAGCCAATCGGAAGTACAGAGGCATTTTATCTCGATTTTAATAGTATAAGAAAACGCAACGGAGTTAGTACGACAAGGAGTTGGAGACAAAACCGATAGGCCAGCATTCACTTAGAACAAATGGACTGTCGAATGTTTATTGTGAGAGTCTCTTTGTTGTCTGCGACAGACTAAAATTTTAGTTTCAAGTAGTTAAGCAACAGTGGATTCCGAAAACCACAGACTGTTTGTCAGTGCTAACGCAGAGCGCACGGACCTATTTCTCAGTTGTCTAACCAGTTGTAAGTGTTGGCGTTTACCTTTCAATACTTTAAACAGACGTTTGTTAATGTGTGGTGTTATTTTAAGAAGTATTTAGGAAATGGATAACAAAAGTTTAAAAGATATTTCGAGGATAGAAAAGCGTTACTTACATAGAATATTTGTGTTGACACTGCCTGCATGTACCAGCATTAAGATCGTCGACTGTAAGATGACTTCTCTACATGCCATGCCTTTTTTAACTGAAGGCTAGCTGTACTCTGATTAGAATATATGCACCTAACCAAGCGACGGCCCTCACACAGAGTACAATCATACGTTGTTGCCAGATGGCACCTTGGGCGTATATTACAGGTGGGACATTTTGCAGACAGATACCTTATGACTAACCAATCATTTCGGGTAGGAAAAAGATAATTCGTAGCCCAAATAAGACGTTTCCATCAACTTTTATTCTGTCGAAGATTATTTGGACAAACCTCACTTTATCTAATAAGTGGTCTCCAGCTTATGAAAATTGTTGGCACTCCCGTGTTTATTTAGTGAATGTGACGCCAGTAATTGAGCAAAACGCGCGTTATCATGCATAAATTACCGTTGTGAGAAGAACATACTGCCAATGGTACACAAAGCGACCATTCTGCTTAGGCAGATAGTTTCCCTATTTGACCGTCCCACATGTAATATCAAATACTTAAAACGATTTCTAATCGTGTGTTAACGTAATTATATTAGGCAAATATCTGAAAGTGTTTGTAAAAATGGACGTTAGAATATATTTGTGCAATTGTTTATGCTTAAACGTGTCCTAGGCTCCAGTAAGACATTTAGGCGACTATTTCATAGAAAGGATAATACGTTTCCCGAGAGAGTTGGAAAATTCAAGCAATGTCCGACGTTAACTATTGTGATCACGTGGCTTAGAAAAAGGCTTTTTTGACTTGAGGTATAGTCAATTTTCAAAGTGGTATTTCCCCCTCTCCCTCCCCTACCCTCCCCTCTCCAAACCCAAGCTACAGAATAATTATCCATTTGCTCGTATCTTTTGCATTTATTACTTCAACAGTCATATAAATGTACAGGCCTGAAGAAAATTTATCAAAAGCAGACGTATGCTCGCTAAATTGCCATTTCAATTTTCAACAGTCAATTTTGCAGATCTGGGTGATTAAGTGGCCTCAAGTACAGTAATAACGCAGATATGGGGTCGTTTGTTCAAGTGGCTGATATTTGTCTACGTTTGGATAATCCTTCTTAGGTGAACAACATGGAATATTCATTTGCAGCTTTACACATGTAAAGCTTGACTGTCGTGTAGTTTAGCTTCTGTGCACAATTTATTAAGAAATAGAACGAGTAAAAAATTAAAAGTTTCAGCAAAGTATCTTTGTTTATGTACGGCGATCCGCCAAGCATTTATAATTTAAGAACGGAGCCTAAAAGAGAGCAAACAATGGAAATTGTCTTAATACATACAGCAAGGTATGTTATTAAGGTCATGGTAGAACAAAATAAAAGTATTTCTTAGAGAAGCTAAAGAAACGGCCTAAAGTTTTACATTTCCACCTAGCTTCGCCGTGTAAAAATGGAAATTCCACGGCGATCCGTCAGCTGTGTGCAGTTATAAAGCACTTCCTAAGCAGGGCTCTTATAAAGAAATGTTGCCTTATTGATTATAGCCATTTTCGTCGATGATTTTCGCTGTGGACAGGCATTTTCTCGAAAATGAAATTTTGTGTTTAGATGAGTCTTCAAGTGTGACCCAAACGACCAACTTCGTGAAAAAGAGCTTCTGAGCACTCGCCAATTCGGCAAATACCATCAGTAATAATATAATTTAAAATTTCTTATCAGAAAGGCAATTCAAAATTCGTCTGCATGGACGATCGGGTAAAAACTCTGAAAATCGTGAAGTATTCAGCAACATTTCGGAACCGCCCTGAAACCCAACGGAAAGTATAAACTAAATTAACGAAATACATTTTTTCTCTCATAGCACAAAATTGCTTGTTTACGATCACGGTTGCCAGTTTTTTTAATATAGTAAGGCACCAACCGGCCGCATGGCGTTTGACATTATCAAAACGTCTGTGCCTACGAAGACCTTTTCAGTGAAATTAAGCGAAATTCAGCTTATCTTTTCCGACCCCATTTCATTTACCTCAAATTATGAAAAACAGGAATCACCATAAAAATATTTTCAAATCTTCACTCAGAATGCAGGCAGATGACTAGCCAATATATATAAAACCGCAGTTCAATCTTACAATTTTATAAGACATTGTTATGTCTTTATTTATATTTATTATGTTTTGGTATTAGAATACAATTTATACATCGAGTTTTGGTGTGCCTTCAACTGTTAAGGGATTTAGGCGTTCGATCAGCCATCCTACTAATTAAAAATGTTTGCTGCGGCAGCCTGTGCAGTTTAAATTTCTTTTTACGGATCCGATGAATTGCTGCTCTATGCAAAATCCTCTTTTTTATAGTTTGCCGACCGCTTGTCTTCGGCTATTCGAATGAGCTCAGCTGTTCTCTTTCAAAATCTGCGACTTCAGGGAATTAGCTCTGCTCTGTACTGTCCATCCTCCATTGCGCGTTTCATTGAGCGTCACGAGTTGTTTAAACTTCCGCATTTTAAAAGACCATCACATATATGTGCTCAGTATCATTCACAATTTTGAAATGATAACATAGAAGCCATATCTGAAATAAACTATTTTCGACAGTCCTCTTGTCCAACTAAAGTGCACCGTCAGGCCATAATTTAAATTTCGAGAATTTTCTACGATCCCTCAAACATGATATTTATGGAAATTTTAAGCGTTTTTCCTGCGAGGCAGTGTGAACCGTGCAAAGCTAAATTGGGGATCTGCTAAGTGTTCTTTTTGGAAAGCTACTATCAAAATGCAAAAGGATGTCCTTAGCAAGGTTTACTTTTTGATTGGTCAGCAGTTACGAGGACAAATACGTTTATACTGACGATAGGTTATGTAAACATTATTCGATTTTTCTCCAACTCAGACATGACTTTCGCTGTTGTGTTGCTGCTATTGGTTTTGATTGACGGAAATTTGGCTTGTTATTTAATGTCCCGTAAGTTAATTGAGAATTTAATCTATAATGACGTTTTTACTATCGGCAGACTTACAGAAATATAAATAATAGGGTTTCGGAGGTCCGTAAATTCTGCAACTATAAAGACAATTTTAATGAAAAATTATCATAAAAACTACGATTTAAAATAACGCGTTTTATTTAAAACATCGGGCAAGTGTAATTTTTTGCTTCCCTACACGGTTGAGCATATCGATTATTTGCAAAAAAATAATTTTTAATATTTCAAACACCGAAAAGAGTTGTCTAATAGTTTTCCAACGACATTCTTTCATTCATTCATTCCAACATTCGGGGTATAGAGCAATCATTCCAGGTTATAATAGAATTGTGATATACTTACAACCATAAGCTGGCTTTTTATAACAAAATAATATCAGTTCGCTGGGATGAGGAACTATTTTTGGATGTTTATCGCTTTTATTTTTTCCGGCCTCCCATGTAGCAAAGCATGCTTATGTAATACGGCACAATATTTGCCCTTTCTTATTATTCTGAAATGCTCTTATCTTAATGCCGGCTTATGGAAAAAACATGTTCATGACCAATACGACATTGCTTTACTATGCCATTGGTTGAAAATGATAGCACATCTATCGAGAAAATTTTAATTATTATGCTACGCGACTTTGGCACTTCAGATCACTTGAAGATAGTTAACTATGCACTAGTTTATCTGCTTGTAACCGTTAAAATTGTCTCTCACTAACACATACACTGTGTTCAAGGCTATGACGAATGCCCGCGCTATAAATGCCATATGCGAGCGGAATTCATTTCCGCTCATCTCATGAGAAAAGTTGCATTACTTCCGTTCACAGAAAACATCTATGAATTTGGAAAAATCTCTTACACAATTTTCCCTCATGGGCGCATATCGATCTATGATTGTAAATCACTACGGACGTCAACACAAAGCCAATTTGATGAGTTTTCATGCAATGTCATGTGGCATGACGCAACGCTCACGTTTAATCAGGTAAATATGCCCTTTCTTGATGGCGGTTCATTATTATTTTGTTTATCCGGTTAAACTATCTTTGTGGAATATATCTTGCAAAAGCTCATAACATTGTTTCCACTTAAAGGAAGGATATAATCAATTTCAAATAAAACGAGCTCAGTACCAAATTGCATTCAAGGCTTCAAAATGGAATACGCAAGTCTTGGGACCGAATGTCGTCGGAATAAGTAACATTCAGTATCCGAACTTTAATTTAGCAATACACCAATTTTTGCAGTTTTCTCGGAAAACAAAAGTACTGCACCGCAACCCCGCCAGAAAAGGATGGGTATTCCCCAGTTAGAAATGTGGTTCCCTCCAAAGCGATTTCATGCAGACTATAGGCCCATCAATGTACGCAGTACCAGCATGACTTCAGTGAAACTTACTATCCTGCCTTATGTTGTAAACGGCATAACCCTCCGTCAAATACTTATCTGCTTATTCTGAAACATTATATCATATTTCTGCTTTTCAAAGGCAAACGTTTTTGTCGATATTTAGCCATTATCCGCAGAATCGTGATTGAAAATATTCCGGTTTTCATTACAATTCTTCTAAATTAACTTGCTTTTTAGACATGGTTAGCGAAAACCAAATTTAAGCATGTATTATAGTCCATATCTCAAAATGTTCCCGAAAATGACGAATTGCTAAGGTTTCCGGAAATTCACATGAAAGGGATAGGCAGACTTAGGTTTCGTGACTGCTCAAGACAGTGATTAGTATTAGAGAAATTGTGGTAAAACTGTTTTTCGGCGCAGGGTATTCAAGTTAACATAAAGCAATAGTCGACTTAATGTATATGTTTCGCTCGCGTCCTCAGATACTAATACACTAACAGTGGGCAATATGATTCAACATTTGGGAATTGCTCAGTGACATAAGGTGAACTTGTGTCAAGAAATATGTCACAGATGTCCCAACGCCAGCATAGGCAAGTTTTTTAGGAGTATTTGAAATTGCGTGCGCATGGCACTACATAGTTATGGTTGCCATATGCAAAAATATTATTTCAGAATTCTAAGTATGTTTTGAGATAGAGAACCTCAAACAAACCTTACAATATTGTTAGTCTAGAAGTTAATTGTTCGTCCTTCTCGGTTGTAAGAAACGGTTGCTCCATTAGGTCGCCATACTACATCTTCTTCGTACCAGAGAACAGGGATTAGTCTTTTAACGGATTTCGAGGGTCATCTGGGTATCGCCATCCTGAAGAGGTACTTATTACATGTGAATAGGTGTTGACTTCGACGTAGCAGATTTTGCCTGATTTGGAGACCGTGCTGGCTCGTTGACATTAAATCAGCTAATGCGACAGCCAACAGCGTTTCGAAATATTTTTTGGAGTACGCACGCTTAAAAAATCGGAGCTTCTTTCCGGTAAAACTATTAAGTCACACATCTACCTTCTGCTTAAATCGGTAAAACATAAGTGAATTGGGAGAAGAAGCCTTCACATTTCACTGATGTGAGTTCAGTTCCAGCAAGTATAGTCATGCAATAAGCTATAACGGAGTTTTAACGCCTTCTGCCTATGTAGTCCTCCCATGCGTTTATCGTTTCATTAAATTTCAGTTAGCACTCGTGAGCAAATTTGACGCTACTCAGTCGACATAAAGGGATACAAATGAAGCAGAATTTTATGCTTCAGCTCGTGCTTCGCATAAAATGTATTTTTTACCTGTATTAAGCTTTCAAGAAATGACCGTCCTTATGTCTCCGCCAAAACATTTACTTATTTAAATCAAAGAGTTTTTAATTATCTAAGTGAATCCAATACTAAATGTGCTGTAAAATGAATATGCCAGTATTAAAGGACCGAATTATACTTTGACCGATTGTCCTTAGTTGTCTGGCGCAGCTGATGTTATTTTTATGTAAAGCAGTACTGACCTGATGGAAAATTTGAGGCCATTAGGGTAAACTGTTGTCCGTGAAGGGTTAACAGCCCATGTTCCAAAAATACGGGTTCCAGACGGTCTCACGTTTGACGAACGGTCACTCAAAAGGGTGCAGGTCGTCTCTGTACGAGTGAAGGCCCATGATTTAGTCATGCGGTTCGTAAAGTTCTCAAAAAAGCTGAATAAGATATGCTTTTAATTAAGCAATTTGCATATACATATGCTCTATTTAATGAGCCATGGGATAAAGAACACATTTTCGGAAAACTGACGATTAACGAATATACGGATGAAAATGCATTCCAAATGTCCGTTATCAGTATGGTTGGTCAGAATTACCGCATTTTCTCGACACATGGTGAAACCATCAAGTTTTGCTGAAGATTTTCTATGCCTTTGAACTCTTAGTCACGAAATACGCAATAAGAGGGTGCTAAACAGGCCAAGAGGGCTTTACATTGGTTTACCCCATCGATCGATTTCCCCCAATGTTCTAGTGGTAATCATTTTAACCTGCTAGAAAATTCTTTATGAATGTCCAGAAGGTATCCTGACAGAGCCTTTAATTTTCAATCAGATAATTTTCAAAAACCATTTAAAAACAGAAAACGAGCATTTTTCATTATTCAATTTGCTGTTGCAGATAGGATTTTCAAAGCCTACTCTGTAATTTTAATAGAACAGCTCATTCCAAGGGAAACAAACTTATGAGAAAAATGCATACCTGACCGAGGTATTTATATAAGTAGCCTTTATTACACTTGGAAACAATTGTCAAAATGTAGAATAGATGCCACTAAAACAAAGCCAAATGTCATTTATAAAATAAACTTCAAGTGGTCAACCGCGAACCAGAGAAGTCTATCTATCTGTAACCTCTCTAAATATCAAAATTTGAGAAGGCAGATACAGTGCGTTAGCGCCACGAACGTTGACAGACCGCTTGAAGTGGAGATGAGACAACATTTAAACCCGCAAATATCATCATTGAGGAGGAGGGTAGTAGCCACAGATGTTGTCTCTAATTTCAAAACAAGCAGTTGGGAGGAAAAAAGTAAAGGTTTCCTTTTGGTCAACCACCATATTTTAGGAGAAAAGTTTTCGAAATCAAGAGGCTCAGTTGCTGGAACGTAGACGTTTATAACGTATTTATTCTTTTGGAGTAAGGTGTATGCGCAATTTTTAGTTGAATACCGAAAAATTCTGCGCTGACAAAATGTTTGGCTAAAAAGTATTCCGAAGGAAGATATTTTTAAAAGCAAAATGTCGTTCTTTAACATAAACAAAGGGAAGAAGTATTTGAGGACTGCAAGAACAAACATTTCATTTCCTCAGTTGGAATTTATGTAATATGAACCCATATATTCCTATGGATTAGGTAGAGATTCTATGTGCTTGACGCGATAAAGCAAACTTATTTATATAAAGTAAACCTAGGATCTTTATGACGAAGTATTCTAAAAATGGGTGATCCCAAAATATTATGAAGCCAGAAAGATCGGCAGGACCAAATGATATCAAACAACACTTGTATGATGAAAACACCATCTTTTCTGTTGAACTCTATCTGCTTAGCTGTAGTTAATCGGTAAAAAATTTTTTTCAAATCGAAAATTTGCGGTGATCTTAAAATATAAATAAAAGCCCATGAGGTAATCCGCATTAACAAAAGTTTCCCAATTTTTGATTTAATTCAAAGTGCCATTGATGAAAAGATCAGAGCAAAGCGGACCCAGAACCTTGCCTTGATGTCCACGTCCCTTGATCGATTATGGTGTCAGAAAGCTTTTTCTGACCATTTGTTTATGATATTCTTTGGGTAGGCAGGACGATATGATGTCAATTTGAGGCGACCGGATTCCCAAAGCTTTGAAAGTGTATTCATGGGGCAAATTCGCTAGGCTATGTTAAGATCAAAGTAGTAAACTAGCACCGATTGCTGATCATTAGGAAGATGCGTGATTAGAAAAAGAAACGCCAGGTTGCAAGTTTCGCAGAATCTTAAAGAAATACTTTATGCTGATTTGGACTAAGAAGTCGATTGGCTAAGCAGATTTCAAGCAATTCATTAAAAATTATCCTTTAGAAAATATTTGCTAGATACGGTGTTTTTTGCATGTCCCACGTGTCCTCAACTTCCGAACCAACATCCCGACATAAAAACAGCAATGATGAGAAAAAAGACACGGTCGCTGGGGCAAAAGCTTTATTAGCCTGACGTTTCGGATTCCTGTTCGATTCCATCACCAGAGGAAACAGCAGATACGGATGATGCATGCACCAGGGAATGCAATATTTATAGGATGTATTAGCCATGCTACTAAATTCCTATTCACGACTACACCCTTCATCCAGCATCCCTGCACTTGTTGTGTTAGTTGATTGATGACCGAACTTCGTGTCGTAAATTGCTGCAATTTAATCACGTGCGTTGGAAGTTGGTGTGATGATTGCTAGACCAGCTAGCACATCGACCCTGGTGTTGGGATGAGTATTTACCAGTGCGCTCCAACCGTGCTCAATTACTCCGCCTAGCCGAAGTCTCAGCACAGAGCATGGAAGGGGAAGTGTATTGCACTTGTTAATGGACTGGGGGACAAATAGTATTTTAGCACGGCAGAAGGATGATCCGAGTCCTCCTCCAAGATTGTCAAGCGAGACTTCGCAAGTACCGTCAAAGGATCAACCAAGAAAAGATCAGATGCCTGTGTTCATGGGGGGATCCGTACAAATATGCTCCCGCAGAGGGTGGCTGAACAAGCCCACGAACAGAGGATGAGTCGCGAAGTGCCAGCGTACAAGGGGCGCTCCACAGTTGTGCTGGACCGGAAATACTACATTCGGAAATCGAAAGGCTTACTGTACGCCCGGAAGGTCTATGTCCCATGTACAACGAACCCTGTAAAAGCGCTGACACGCGAAATTAATGCCTCGTTGTTGGCCTTGGAGAACCCAGGTGCAATAATACCGACCGACAGACGCATGGCCAGACCGCAAGATACGGCTTTGACCGAATTCTATTGCCTCCCTAAGGTGCACAAAGGCGGCGCTCCTCTCCCGAACATCGTGTCGCTCAAAGGACTCCAACGTACAGATTAGCTTAGTGGTTGTTTCGAAGTCTCTTAATCCTGACCGCTCAGTCAGACACCATGGTTTCTTCGTCAGCAAAATTCATGGAGAAATTTAAAGGGGTAGCCTCCATCCAAATGAGGCCATGAGAGCTTTTGCTGTTACATCCGTTTTTACTTCTATTCCCCCGGACCTGCCGATCGAGACAATCAAGCTAATACTATAAGGAAAATAAGATGAAACGGAAATTTGTCTTAGACACGCCCAAATCCTTCAGCTCCTGAAGCTCTGTCTCAGGACGTACTTCACGTTTGACAGGACAATCCACGTAAAAGGCACACCAATGGCTTCGCCGATTTCGGGATTCATCGCCGAGGCGATCCTGCCGCTGGTCTTCAAACACTACACAGCGAATTTCTGGGCCTGGGATGTAGGTGATACCATGGTCGTCATCGAACAAAATCAGGCGCTGACATTCCAAGGACATCTCAACGCCGTCTTCCCGCACATTTACTTCCCAATGAAGGAGGAAGCGAACAGCCGGCTGGCCTCGCATGGCGCAAATATTTTGGTGGATTAAAGACCAAAGTCTTCAGTAAATTGACAGATACGATGCAAGTGCTGAACTTAAAAAGCAACCACATAATCAGCAACAAAAGCGGTCATGTAAGGGAGTTCTATCAGCGTGTCGGAAGGCTCTGCAGTCAGAAGGAAGACAGGATTGCCGAACTACAATATTTACGACGTGTATTCAAAGTCAATGTCTACCCGCGCCGCTTCGTCAACCGGTGCATATGCAAAATAGTCGAAAGGCCTAACCGCCCGGCCGCCAAATTTTGGCGGGTGCTTCCCTATGTATAGAACATTTCGGAAGCTGTCGGCCGCCGTCTAGCACCACATGGGGTTGGAGTTGCACACAGACCAAAGGCCACCATCAGGCGTCTGGTAAGGAGACCGTAAGACACGCTGCGACGGCTAGAAACGTCTGGAGTCGTTTGCCGGCTCCGGTGCAGTTGCGGACAAAGCAACTACGTCAGAGAAACAGGAAGACGGCTCCGAACGTGGATGGCCGAACAGGCGGCAGCGGTGCGGAGAAATGACGCCAACTCCCAAGCTGCGGCTCATTCGACGCGATTCGGCCACACATTCAAATTCGACGAGGCCGAAATTCTCGCAAGAATTGAAAATCAGGTGATGCAGGAGCTTCTTGAGTCGTGGTTTTCTGGCCCCCAGTTCATTAACGAGTGGAGTGAACTTCACCTTACATACTCTCTGCTGAGTTTTCACCTAGGCGGATTAATTGGCCACGCGGGGAGCGCACAGGTGAACACTCTTCCTAACACCAGCGTCGATGCGTCAGCTGGTCGGGTAATCATCACACCAACATCCAACTCACGGGATGAAATTGCAGCAATTAACGACGCGAACGTCGGCCATCAAGCAACTAACACACACGTGCAATGATCCTGGCTGAAGTTTGAAGGCGTAAATGATCTTTGGAATGCGGTAGCATGGCGACCTCATCCTATAAATACTGCAGCCCATGGTGCATGCATCATCCGTATCTGCTATTGTCTCTGGTGAAGGGTTCGAGCAGGAATCCGAAACGTCAGGCTAATAAAGCTCTTGCCCTAGCGATTGTGTCTTCTTTTTCAAGACTACGCTTATTACAGGAATGATAATTGGCCTCATCTTTGTCTTAGCATAAACCTTTTAAAATATAAACAGAGACAAACATTCAACGAATTAAGAAGGTCGGATTTTTGTCAAATAAGTAAACTTCTAATCCCGTCCGTTTCTAAGTATTATGAGTTTATCAGACGAATAAGGTGTTTCTTAATTAGATTTTTAAAGACCTTGATTACATCCAGAGTCCTATCTGTAATTGCCCAAGGGACATGGACTGGTTTGGATCCAGTTGCAATTTGCTTTGCAAATAAAGAACAAGAAAAGTACGGCTTTCTAAGTGTTATTAATTTAGAAGACTTTTTTTATCTTTTAGCAGCGGTAAAAGATCTTGACCGCGCTTAGAGGAGGACTGATGTTGGAATATGTCGACGACGGATTTGCCAGGTTTCAATTCACTGAAAGCAAGTTATTCTATTGGCATGGTCTGCGCTAGGCGCTGCTGTGACCCTGCTTCAAAATCCTTGTGATTTTACGATGAACAGATTAAGAGCTGTTGGATATGTCACGCAGCTGTCGTTTCAAAGTTCTCAGTCCGTCGTAAGGAGGCATAGGAACGAGTAAATCTGGAGAATCAGACTTGAGATATCTGATTGGCATAATCTCTAGGATGACCTTGGAAACAGTGGACATAACATCACGAATAATGGCAACATCGCTACATACGATAAAAATATATTAATCAAAAGAACGATCGTAATTATTCGTTAAGTCTGTATCTACGTAATCATAGAAAATAATAGTCAAACCATAGTTTCCTTTTTAAAAAGGCAAGCGGGATGCAAACATGAATTCATAAATGGTCCTGTTTAAACTTACCCTAATTGAAAGTAACAAAATAAGGGCAATATCATTAATAAAGATATGATCAAAAGCTTGACAGTCTGCAAAGAACACATGACTTTTTGGGACTAGTTAAAAAAATTGAAAATAAATTGGAAGTGCTGAGGTCTACGCAGAACAAATAAAAGATGCAAAAAGCTTCAGATACTCAGTGAGTATTTGGACATTGGAAGCAGCATCCTAAATTACTTTAAAGATTTCACAGAGTTATGGAACATCACTTGCTGCAGATTTTGCGCGATTGTAGATACAACCAAAAGTTGTCTTTCTTTGCAATGTACCCGTAAGTAAGGAGGCCTGGTGTACTTTATTACCGGAAATGTCAGACGAAGAGACAGGAATCATTTAGAACAGGTAAATAACAAACCTGAAAAAAGAAGCAGCGCCCCACTGAAAAGCAAATAAGGAGTAGAAAATGGAAGCTTGCTGTAAAATGTGATTGAAGTGATAAATGATTACAAAGAAGGATTGCTTTCTGTCTAAATAGCGATTTTTTTACAGAGGGTAGTTTTGCAGACTGTTGAGGACGAACATACTCAATGGCCAGTATGCAAGAATGGGTAGCAAATTGGAGGGCTATGTTGCTAGATAAATAACACTGCATTAATATTTCGGCAAGCTGCTTAAACCAAAAGCATATTGCAAATTTAAAGTTACATTTCGTAAGATGTTTTATCAGCTGTAGAACTCGAAAATGTATCATTTTGTAAACAAGTGGGACCAAAATACAGCCCAATCAGAAGCGTCAAACTGTGAGATTGTCTAATCAAATATCCGTAAATGTTGCTGACAGGGTATGACTCATTCATGGATGTTTAGCAGTCGCCTGAAAGACCACAAAACGAATCACTCACGCGCGTTGCGTCTGACATTCCTATTCAAGGTTAACTTATCTAGGAAGAAAAGCTCATCGTTGCAATAAATTGCGTTAAACCTAAATAAATTTGGCGTTTAACATACACAGAGAGAAAATATGCGTTGTCTTATAAATAAATCATTTGCTAATATGAATGCGTATTGTATACTGACCTATTCTTTACAATTATCTGTGTAGAACGATTTTTGTGTTGTGGCCGGTAATCACGGTACAAGTAACGATAGAGTCTGATGAAGAAATTTGTTACAATTTGCCAAAACGTCATGCATTAAAACCACGATATTAGTTGTAGGCTTTTTGTCTGACCAGTTAATCCATTTTCCTAAATGTTCCTTTATTGTACCAAATCGTCTGCTATACGTTCGCAAACAGTTAAGGTAACACGCCATTTAAATGGATAATGCATTTTGCGATTCTTTTTGATGCTTAAATAACTTATGATGCGGTGGTGAATTCTATTTTTTTTCTAATTTACACACGGAATTAAAATGGAATTGAGTAAGCTTATACTGAAAAATCACGCAATCATAAAGAAAATTAATTTTCTTTACTTTTCCTCTTCATTGTTTAAACGTTGAACAAGCTGCACCTTTCGGTATACTGCGGTTTCGGACACTTTATGTGTAAGTGAAATTCTAACTATCATCTGGGTTTTGCGACGGAAAGTTGCTTTCCTCTTAGTAGTGCTAAACGAATGCGCTACGTCAGCAAAGCAAGGTTTTCATTTTCCGAGGCACATCTGTCAAAAGACACGTATACATGACAGGGTAATCCGGTTCGCGAAGGTTAAAAAGTGGTGCATCCCGTAGGTAGTAAGAACAATGTCGACGTGCATATACGACCAACACGCATATGCCTGTCAAAACAAGAGCTTTTTGGTCCAGCTGATTGCAGTGTTCCTTACGCTTAATGAAAGGCAGTCAGTTTGGCCTACGAGGCGGTAAGAAAGCAATTTTTGTAGCGTCGAAAACCGACGTATACTTTGAACGACCTTTCCAAAAAATTGATTTCCAACTTTAAAATAAAATATGGTGAAATTTGAACCACGATTTTGGCGGCTAAACAAAAAAGCAAAACAATCACAGTTCAATATACTTTATATACGCCTGACGGATTCTAATAAAAATAATGCTGTAATTTGAAACAAAAGAATGGCCAGAACTATTCATTGGCAAAAAGGGTCAAATCATTAGAAAAGAAAACAGATACATTGGAATAGGATAAGCATATTATACTAACTTCGATATTAGCGGAGTTTTTCAAATGTAATTTTGTCGTTCAACCTGAACGCAGGAAGAGCCTTTTTAGTCTTACCATCTTAGACGTAAATCATTTTTTTAAATAACTGAGGCACTATAGTAATAGGATAGTATATGGCTGCTCTTGAAGGAGGGCAAATAGTCACCATCCTCAATTATTATCTCGTGAATACACTGCATTTAACCTTAAAGTGGCAATTCACTACAATCTAGTAAGCCGGGCAGAATTTTGGTTCCAGGAAATGTGGTGCTAATACATGTCAGATTATAACTGACCTATATAATTCTCTGGCGATTTCGAACCGACAATTTTCTTTATAATGCACTTTGGCCCTCCAAACAGGCCCCTAAACTCCTGTTGGTTTTGTGCCCATAGCTTGTGTTATGCATTTCACTTTTTTGCAGGAACCGCTTGATGACTCAGGAAAGACCCTTCTTTGCAGGCGTTGTTTAGACGAACGCAGACACATCACTGAAATCCGACAGAAAAAGCACCCGAGGTCTGATAGATCCGCTACCGTAGACGTTTATAAAGTTCCATCTACACGTCTGCGCCCCTCCCGGGAAGCCTGACACAGAAAGGGCGATACGATCGATAATGCATAAAGACTGTGTCAGAGGCGCCTGAGCACATTACTGCCACACAATGTATTGAAATGCCCGCAGGCTACAATCTACCGCGATCAGCATGGTCACGAAATCCAGGAGCGGATTTTATTGCAGCAAGCCTGACCTGTCTTTGTAATTGCATAAATAAGTAAACAAGTAAGGCCTGACTGGCCGATGAGGAATAATCACAGGATTGTACCCGAGCCTGCGCAATGGGTCCCAAGTTTGATTTTGCGGCATGGAGATAATTTGCTTAGCAAGGATCTAGAGAATATACGAATTGGTTGAATACTTTCCATTAAATGAAAAAGAAAGTATCCAAGGCGCCGACACACAGAGCAGCCCCCCACAACCACCAACACATTAACGTCATTTATGTTTGATTGGCTTCTGCTGCCGGTTTAATCCCTGTCGTCAATTTTCTACATGAGTTCGGAAGCCCGTCGAAAAAAATGGCTGCAATGTTTTAATCTGAATGACCTAACAAACTGCCAAATAAAAAGCGAACAACAATAGGGAGAAATGCAAAGCCTATTACAACCTCACAGGTAATAGCTCCCCTGGATTACTTTTATTACGCAGTTTACATTAAGTATGCATGACGATACTGGGGTTTATTTCTTATCTTATCACGAAATCCTTCATAACTACATGACGCCGAGATTCGCTGCTGATAAGCATCGGTAACGCGTATTTAATTCCTTTGTTGATTGTCTGGCTTTACAGATATAATTTGTCAGACGTCTTAAAAATCTCTGGAGCCCGACTCTGTCCCATAGGTCATCTATAAAGCAAGAATAATAAAAAATCTTAACATTTACCATGAGTTACAACTTACGCAATTACAACATTGAATCAGTTGTCATTTAAGCACATTTCTTCAGCTGGCACACAATGCTATAATCCGATAGGCGACCCCTCCCAATTACGCTACGATCTCATTGAGCAGCACGCGATAACCATTATCTCAATTAACATCAACTTGTTTCATAGTTTATACATTTTCTCACAGCTGTTGTGTGCGCAGGTTGCAAAGAATTACTACCTAACTGCAGAAGCATGTGTTCGCGCGTGATTTTGTACTTACTATGCACACTAACGATTTGTACGTGCTGCAGGTTATGGACTCAGCGTTTAAACAGTGCACGTGAGTTAGTTATGTGAGATATATATATAGATTAAAGTTGAAAATTTGTAATCTATGTGGCGTACCATACTGCGTATAAGCGTAAATTTTCCTGTATAAGTTGCATATAAAATGATACTTTTAAATTATTTTGCAGCATCGTATATAGGTTAATATTCCATAGTTTTATACCTTCAGCTAGTATTCGAGAGCACACTTAAATACGCATAGTTATTGCATCTTATTAGTAATTGCCAAAGTATCTGTAGTGTCTCACTTCATCTTCGCATACGTAGTCAGTTGGGAGTTTAGTAGACGAGTAATTAGCAACTTTTGATTGCTCTTTTCCTATTGATGCGAAAATATTCTATAATTTATACGTTGCTCATCAAAGTAAATATTAAATATGCCGACTATGAGGAGACCCTATTTTTGTCAAACTGTAAAATCGGCACTTCTGTGATTTTGAATGCGTCATGTTATATTACTTACAGAAATTACTATTTGTAAGACATTTTGTATTATGCGTTCTGGGTAGTCATTTTATTCTGCCCTTGCGTTACCTATTATAAACATCTCCTAATAAACTGTCAGATGAATAATATGTTTACTACAGTTTAGTGTAGAACACCATTATCTGTCCAATTGGAACGTCTCAATGTTTAATTATTTCTTACCTGTTTTGTGAGTGATAAGAAATATAGTTTATTCGACGATGCGTTTATACTTAAAAGTTTGTAAATAAAAGCACACATTATTTCCAATACCTAGGTTGACAGACACATTCTCATAGAAGAAAAATGTAGGTCAGGCATGACATCAATTTACAGGTGTTCACCCGGTGTACTTTTCTTTTTCCGTAGTCGGTGCAAGCT
This sequence comes from Spirometra erinaceieuropaei, assembly GCA_902702965.1. Classification (NCBI taxonomy): domain Eukaryota; kingdom Metazoa; phylum Platyhelminthes; class Cestoda; order Diphyllobothriidea; family Diphyllobothriidae; genus Spirometra; species Spirometra erinaceieuropaei. The sequence continues at coordinate 22,366 of CACRXP010001347.1, forward strand.
GTGGATCTCATCCTGAACTGCAGATAACTCCAATATTCAAACGTCTTCTCCAGAGTGGTCTTCAATTTAAACAATCCGTCCTGCTTCCCGAATGTGCACCCGAATTGTTCGGTCGTTTGACGATCACATTCATCCTCAAAGATGATGTTAACTGTTCTAAAATGGAGAGCTTTTTTGCGATGTATTATTGCACTGTCGACATTTACGCATCAGTAATGACATCGCGGACTCCGTTTAAACCATTGCCATCGGACGATGTTTGATCAGAACGAGGGTATGCAAAATTGTCTGAGCGCCACCAGGCCAAACGCATTCATGCCAATTTTACATTGGTTCATACAAAAAGCAAATTGCTGGAGCAAATTTTGTTTGCAAATAAGCAAAGTTTGTCCCTAAGATCAATTGAATACGACCCTAACTGCGACGAAAATGAAAGCAACAAACAAGCTTTTACAGACGCTGAAATCAACGTTATGTCAACTCTTTGGGCTGTCCTTCAATTTCGACACCCTTTTGGTTGTTGGTCTATATTGCAAAATGCCGATCCAGATGATTTTCTTTAAACTGAATAACAAATTCGGAATATCTGGCGCTTAGATGGTCAACTCTGATCCTGCAAAATATGAAAGGTTTCTTATTTGTTCTCTTAATTACCCATAATTTTAAGGGCAATTTTAAGAATATAGACATCAATGGATATCAAATATGTTTTTATTATGGCCATGGCTCGTTGTACAATTCCTGGTCAAGAGGGAGTAATTTAGAACTTGGCATAATACTAGGTGCCAATATTGCAGTAAATTTAAAGACACCTACGACTTTCGTTCAGAATATTATGCTAGAATCTGAAGATTGACAGAAGCTGATGGAGGCCAGATTAGTCATTTGCAGCTGGGGCACAAAGAATCGGAATATAAAAAAGCCTTTCAGTGTAAGCTACTTCAGGACGATTTTTATGTTCACAAATGTACATTGAATTAAAAAAAGACAAGTTTTCAAGCCCTAAGCAAACGTTTATAGCAACGAATGTTAACCTTTAGCCACATGAAATCTACAGACAGTCAGTGCACTGCGAAGCTTAGGAATATAAGGCACACATGCGTTTTGCAAAATATAGTGTCTAAAACCATTATGTGTCAACAGTTTTGACAGAAGCAGATCCAGAATAGACTGTTTTTCTTCGTTAATTGGGTTACAGACTGCTAGAATGCAAAATGCATTTGAAGTATGGTAGTCCTGTTTGAAGGAAAGTGGTTATTTCAAGAGTGTCGGTGAGCCCTCAAAAGACCGTCGTGCAGGTCCTAAAGTTGCCATGGCTCAAAGCCGCCAAGCCAGCCAGCCTCATATAGTGGCATTCTTTAGGGCCCACCGTCTCCCTGGCGTTGACCGGAATTTCGGTGTTTCTCTTCCCCTCTTCATTAAATCCGAGCTGGGACATTATAATCTGCTTCCCCATAAATCCACATTCATTATTTTAATAGCTATGTGAATGTGAAAGGCGCGTTCTTTTTTAAATTTGTTAATGCAAATATGGCAAATGGAGCAAAACGTTTTTGATGCAATTTTATTAACCTCGCGTGGTCGATTATTTTCTTTGGCACTTGCTGCCCCGGCCGATTTTGCAGCGTGTCTTTTTAGTGTGGTTGATTGTTCATTATCTCTCAAAGGGAAATGCTTTCCGGTAAATCATTTGATATTTCACTATTGGACAGTGTCTATCATTTATGCGCAAATTACTAGCTACTGTCGTACCGTAATCCCTGTGCATACACTGACGAAGAACCTCAAAAGCAGCTGGAAGATCAAAATTATCGTAAAGAGAGTTTATATTTGAATGACATGCTTCCAAATGTGGCACTGCAAGTGCCCTAAAAAGCCCAGTGCATTAGTGATCGTCTTTACAATATTCGTATAGAGCCCCTGAATTGCCGACATGATAAAGGTTGTGTCGTTGGTACTCCAAGGGTATTTAAACAGAAGCACGATGACCTATATAAATGTCAGCGTATTCCCGTATTACATCGAACAACAATGCATGTGTGCCTGTAGTCGATGATTTATGACATTTTAGAAAACTGTAAAGATTGTGATATCGCATCGGAGGAATGGCTATTGTAGCAGCTGACCCTCCCGATATTTAGAAGATGAAGACGCGATCACTGGGACAAGAAGTTTATTTGCCTGACGTTCCGGATTCTCACTCGAATCTATCATCAGAGACATTCGCCGATAGAGGTGAAGGTGGCATCAGGAGTGCAGTATTCATAGCACGTGGCTGCCGTGGGACCGTATGCGCACTGCAATTAACAGTGCGAGCAGGTGAAGGGAACGCCAATGGGTTCGCCGATTTCGGGACTCATAGCCGAGGCGGTCCTTCAACGGCTGGAGTCGCTGGTTTTCCGACACCACAGACCGAAATTCTGGGCTCGGTATGTGGATGACACCTTCGTCGTCATCGAACGGGATCAGGTGCTGACTTTCAAAGAACAACTCAACGCCGTCGTCCCGGACATTCAATTTACGATAGAGGAGGAGGAAAACAATCAGCTGGCCTTCCTGGATGTCCTCGTCTGCCGCAAAGATTGTGGTGGCCTAAAAACCAAAGTGTTCAGGAAAGCGACAAATACGACGCAAATACTGAACTTCAATAGCAACCACCAGATCTGTCACAAACGCAGTTGCGTAAGGGCGCTATACCGGCGTGTTCAGACGCACTGCAGTGAAATGGAAGACAAGGTTGCTGAATTACAATATCTTCGACGGGTAATGAGAGCCAATGGCTACCCGCGAAACTTTGTCAACCAGTGCATACGAAAAAGAACACCAGAGACCATATCCAACTAGCCCCAAATTTTGGCGGGCTCTTCCGTACGTGAAGAAGGTCTCGGAAGCCGTCAGTCGTCTTCTCACTCCACTTGGAGTTGGGGTTGCACACAGGCCGGAAGCAACCATTAGGCGCCAAGTCATGTGGCCAAAAGACCCGCTGCCACGGCAGGAAACGTCTGGAGTCGTTTACCGGATCTGGTGTAGTTGCGGACAAAGCAATTATGTCGGAGAAACTGGGAGATTACTCCGTACGCGACTTGCCGAGCACGCAGCAGCAGTGAGGCGGGGAGACGCTAACTCTCAGGCGGCGGCACACCCGACGGGATCCGGCCATATTTTCCAATTTCAAGAGGACGAAATCCTCGCAGGGGGTGACAACCGCGTGAGCCGCGAGCTGCTCGAGTCATGGTTCTCAGGCCCGCAATCCATCAACAAACACAATGACCTCCCGGTGGTCTATTCCGTATTGCGATTTTCCCTGGGCAGGGGAATCAGTCACATGGGAAGGGCGCAGGCGAGCAATCATCACGGTGACAGTGAGCCAGTTTGCCGAGCAATCGTCACACCAGCATCCAGCACGGATGACGAAATCGCGGCCATAAACGACTCGGACTCTGACCGACAAGCCACCACCGCATCAATTACGGCCCCAGCGGTGATTACGAGAACTGTTAATTGCAGTGCGCATGCGGTCCCACGGCAGCCACGTGCTATAAATACTGCACTCCTGGTGCCACCTTCACCTCTGTCTGCGAATGTCTCTGATGATGGATTCGAGTGAGAATCCGAAACGTCAGGCAAATAAATTTCTTGTTCCAGTGATCGCATCTTCATCTTCTGAACTGCTAACTGGGACTCGCCTGTTCGCTTCTATCACCTCCCGATATTGATTGTTGCTCTGATCTGTTGTCATGAGTGCGTTTGGTCCTTGGTTCGCTTGATGGAGTAACTCGAGTGTTTATAAATTCAAAAGAGGTCATGCAAATGTTTACATCGATCCTTGTGTCTTCTGACGATCTGCAACTTGTTCTAATGCTGCGGAATATGCTGTGAGCACACGAGCGCTTTTGTAAGACACGGGGTGATTGAAGATAGGGTTTACAATCCGTCAACTACCAGTGGTTTTTCCTAATTTCGTAATTTTCAATGGCTCGCTAAAGGTATAGACTTTGGGAAAGAGAACCTTGTTGTAATTTTTAAAGCTCTCAAGTTAATTTGAGAATTTGATTTATAAGATTGCGGTAATTATGGAGTCGTTTTATACGGAACGTTTGTCAAAGGCGAAAGTGCCAACAACACGCCTACCCTGGATCTTGCTTTAATACATAGCGTACGCGATTGTTTCAACCATTCAAGGCTTGGCGACGGAAGCTAATAAAACTGCCATTCATTTGTTGACACATCGGCTAGAAACCGAATAGTTTATTTTATGGCTGTGTATTGGTACTCTTAGATGTTTTAGTACTACTAAGCTTTATGTCAGTCGTCAAGAGATTAAACTTAAAATTGATTTTCAATGTTAACGAAGTGACCGCTGTGGAACAAATTTATTGAATGAGACGCACTCCAAAGGTGCAATGGATTCAATGGGTTCTAACGAAAGGTATTTTGTACGCTCTATAATTTAAAACAATGGTAATACTGAAGCATTTGGACAAGAACGTGGGACGAAAAAATGTCCTTGTCACAATATTTACGCAAAATTACTAAGGAGGGAGGCGATAGGTATGAGTATGACGAATCCTCTCTGCACCTTCAGCAGTCCAGAAATGCGGTCGTAACGAGGAACCAGTGAATGGGTGTGATAGATATTAGCGTTGCATATTTTAACATAATTTAAGATTAGCTGGTCAATTTTAAAGGCAATGACATTCTTCACAATACCCAGAAATGTGTTTGACATTTTACTTTCAGAGTCATGCAGTTGTGTAAACAGATAATGCTTCGTGACCTAGCTCAACTGGATGCCACTAGTTATCATAACCTAAAACTGCCTGAACCAACTTTACTGAAGGCAAGACAGGCCAATGTTCAAGAAATACAAGAAAGTTGTCCGTGCATGACTATATTATTGATTCAAATATTACTATCAAGCATTATACGCAAAAACTAGCAACTGGGCCCCATCTATATAGTGACTCGACATACGGAAGAACTATAAACCTTTGTTGTCGTGAGTCCGTCCGGCGCTTACTTCGCTTGATGCAATGGATCGGGTGTTTAATAATCCAAAAGGGCTCATGCAGATATAGTCATCAAACATTGTGTCTTCTGAAGATCTGCAGCGTGTTCTAATGCTGCAGAATATTTCGTAAGCACACAAACCCTTTTGTGAGACACGGAGTGATTAAAGAAAGGGTTTACATTCTGTCAGCTACCAGTGGTTTTTCTAAATTTCGAAGTTTGCAGTAGCCCGCTGACAGAATAGCATTTGGGAAAGATAACCTGGTTATAATTTTTAAAGCTCTCAAAATAAGTTGAGCATTCGACACGGCCACCCTGAAACTTGCTTAAATACATAGTGTGCGTGATTGTTTCATCCATTGATATCTAGGCGGCGTAGGCCCATCAAACTGCCTTTCATTTGCTGACAAATTAGATAAAACAGTAGAGTTTATTTTGTGGCTGCGTCATGGGACTCTAAGAAGTTTTGAGACTGCTTAAGTATGCGTCAATCGTCGAGAAACTAAGCTAAACTCGATTTTCAATGTTTACAAAATGGCCGATGTGGAACAAATGTATTGCATGAGACGCATTTAAACAGTGCAATTGATTCTATGGGTTTTAACTTACAGTATTTTGTTCGTTGTATAATTTAAAACAACTTTCATACTGAAGCATTAAGCCAAGAAGGCACGGCGAAAAACTATACTTGTCACCATATTTACGAAAAGTTTCTATGTAGGGAGGCGATAGGTCTGAGTGTGACGTTAAATCTCTGCACCTTCAGCAGACCAGGAATTCGGCCGTTACGGGATCATTTGTTTTAAAGAGAAACCAACAAATGGGTGTGATAGTTATTAGCGCTGCATTTCTCAAACATCATTTAGAATTAGCTGGTCTATTTTAAAGGCAATGGCATTCTACAAAATAATTAGAAAATCGTTTGACGTTTTGAGTTCAGACGCTGTTGAGGGTCAGTTGACGAGTATTGTCAGAGACCTCTGCAAAGAAGGCCATTTGTCTAGTAAAGAGTATGAACGACTGAGGCCGGTGGGCACGACAATACCAAGAATGTACGGCCTTCCTAAAATCCACAAACAGGGACTGCCTCTACGTCCAATCTTGGATATGAGGAATTCGCCCTATCACACCGTTGCAAAATGGTTAGTGGATAGACTGAAGCCGCTGCAAGGTCATCTGTATCCTCGAAGTCTGAAAGACTCCTTTGAGTTCGTTGAAGCTATCAAAAATATGAACTTTGGCGGACGGAGGATGTTATCACTGGATGTATCATCGCTGTTTACCAACGCACCTGTGTCAAAAACGATAAATTATCTTTGTGATGTTATTCGTGACACGAAATACCCCATAGGCAGGCCAGTAAAACGCTGAAAGAACTACTGACGCGCTGCACACAAAATGTCCAGTTTCTATGCAATGATCAAGTATACAGACAGATAGATGGCGTGGCAATAGGATCACCTCTTGGACCGTTCCTTGAAAATGTTTTTATGGGCAAAGTTGAGAAGACAAGATTACAAGATGCCATTAATGACCTCGTCTTCTACGGTCGGTACGTGGACGATATCTTCTGTCTGGCGGATGTTACCACCGATATCGAGGACCTTGTCCAAAAGTTCAACAGTGCGCACCCCTCGTTAAAGTTCACTGCTGAGTCTGAGGCAGATAACGAAATTGCGTTTCTCGATGTCCTTCTACACATGCAGGAGGATGGGTCTATCCAGCGCAGGGTGTTCCGAAAGAAAACCTGGACGCGACAGTACATTAATTTCCACAGTTTTGTTCCCCTCAACATCAAACGAAATCTAGTCCAGGGATTGGCAGCTAGAGTGGGGCGCATCTGCTCACGTGAAGCTATTGAAGCAGGGCTCCAACATCTGCAGAACACACTTCGCGAGAACGGATATCCAGATAGATTTATCCTCCGAAATATTGGGGAACGCATTGCAAAGCCCACTGTTGCGACTGCAGAATAAAAAGATGTTTTCATAAGACTGGCTTTTGCAGGGGACGCAGAGATCGAAATAGTCAGACGGCGCTTAACTACAGCCGTCACGAGAGCATTCCCCGCGGCGAATTTACGCGTATGTTTCACAAACTCTCCCCTCCTACGTTTGGGAGGTAAAGACAGACTACCGTTGGAGGCCACGTCAATGTGCATCTACTCATTCACTTGCTCCTGTGGAGCAGGATACATCGGCCGCACAACGAGACGCCTGGTAAAGACGGGTGCGTGAACATATGCCCGTCTGGCTAGGCAGAGGTGAGACCCGATCGGTTTCGAGTTTTATTCTCGCACATTTAATCGATACGGATCACCGAATCGATGCCAAGGAAGCTTTTTAGGTTGTCTATCGGACACCAACAAGCTTCTTGGAAAGCCTACGCCAACGGATACTAGCAACGGCCGAGACCGTGGCAATACGGCTAACGAATCCGGTGCTATGCTGTCAGAAGACCCTGACACAAGCGCTCTCTCTGCCCTGGCCAACGCCAACCTCACGTGATGACGACATGCCGCCTCAAATCCCTGATTACAGTGATGGGTACTCCGTGTACCCAATCCAAGAGCATCACTCAAGAACTCGCTTACCCCCCTCCCCCAGCCCTAGGGACCAAAACCCGCTGACCTCGTCATGCGGGCGGCGTGGGAAAGATGAGTGTTAATGACATAATTGACCTTGAGACACCTATAAACACTGTTAATTTTGTACACTTTCACTCCTTCATGTAATTGTGTTGGCCTGAGGAAGAATTACTGAAAACACGTGTTAGCCAACTTGACTTTTTAAGTGTAACATGGGAATATTTGCGGAACTAATGCAGGTCTGTTAACAGATAATGCTTTGTGACCAAGCTCAAGTTTATGTAGTAATAATTTTGTTTACTTAATTGAGTACTGACATTAGATACGCGTGCAGAACGGAAAGGAATTTAATAAAAATGGACGCATTTTCGTCAAGTCGTCCTTTGAATACCTAGTTAGAACTTTTTGGTAAGACCGAAACTATGACTTTGAGCGGATAGCTGCGTAGCTTTCAGCCCAAAGATAAGCTCACCCAGTCTGGGTTGAAATTACTGCTTCCCACATCTGCATGGTGTCATTACGTGACATACGCTAGACCCGTTTACATTCAGAGGAATTGGTTGTCACAAATACACTGGGAGCAGTAATAATGTGTCTGTCAGAATTAAGAGAAGCAGATTTATGAGATATTTTCTATACGTAATTGCGTGCCTGATATGGAATGCTAAGGTGAAAACTATAAAATAATGAAACCATATCACGTATTGAGTGCCTTCACAACCGAATCCTTCAAATATTTTTGCGATTAAAAGGTAGCCGTTTTTGTAGTCAAATATATTTATGCAAGCGTATTCAAAGGAACATTTCAAATTTACGCATATTAATAATCATGACGGACACGCTGAACCAGATGACAGACTGCCGACACTAACACTACTTATGAAAGTCAACAGTGCATTCATTAACACATCGTCGAACGTTGAGTTTGTCTTTATGATAACGAGACACATTATTATATAAATATACTGTTCCAAATATCAAATGCACATTGAAACGAGAAAATCATATGTTAAGCGATAACCGTGGCATACTGATCATTTTTGTATAACATTAATTTCATACAGAAAACTGTGTACACCCACTAATAAAACATAACGGATAAGATCTTGCTTTCACACTGGAACTGGATCTCAGTTTGTGCCTAATCATAGTTTACCATTAACGCATTTTAGGGTGTCAGCCCACGTAAAGCGCGCTATAATTACATGTAAGTAAAGCATGTTAATTATATATTCAGGCAAGTACGTTGGTAGCGCCATTTTCTCCCGCTATGCATGATGGCGTTTTCCAAGGGCCAACCTGGCCATATTAATTTCAGAGTCTTTAATGACTTCTTTTTATCCTGCACAGAAAGGAGCTTTCGTGATTAAAAGATTCGTCAAACATTCCCGCGAGAGTTTTCAAAAAACAGATTTAGCCGGACTATAAATTTTATTTCATGTCCGGTGTTGGCGATGGCTATCAATCTCCTAACATAAGGTTATTTTAAGAAAACGAGATGTTTTATCAATTTCTTAATGTCAAATTAGCAGATCTGTGCGAATAAGTGCCCTAAGGTGCAATATTAACGCAGATAGGGATTCCTATGTATAAGTGGGTTAAAATTCTTTTGCCGTTTCGTAAACCCTACCTGATGACACATAGATAACCACCACAGAATGGTCATTTCCAGCTTTCAACATATAAAACACTACTTTTCAAGCATTTTAACTTATGTACATATGTTTTTCCGAAATTGAACAAGTAAACAGGTTTTACTTTCATCGACATATCAGTATTTGTATGGGCGCTCTGCCGTGCACTCATAATCGAAGACCGAAGCCTTAAAGCGAGCTAAAACGTTAAAAATAGTCTCAATGTATAGAGAAAGACATGCTCTTACGTTTGCGGTAAAAAATATTACGATGACTTAGGAACATGTAGGAAACCGTTAAAAATTGTAAAATTTGTTATTGGCATCGCCGTGCAAAAATGTTCAGTATACAGAGATCCGTCGACGGAAAGCAGTAATAAAGCAATTCATAAAGAGGTCACTAATTTAGGAAAGTTTTTTGATTGATCCAAGGCATATTTGTTAGTGATCTTTGTTGTTATCTGTCATTTTTTTCAAAAATGAAGTTTGATATTAACTGAGTCATCATATTCGAACCAAACGAACAGATTCGTGAAAGGCAGTGCCTAAGCCCTAATTCATTCGGTAAATGCTTTCAAGAACAATCTTTTTTTACAGTTTTCAACAACCAGGTGATTCAGAATTTGCCTTTATAGGCAGTCGAGTGAAAACACTGGGAATCATGAAGTATTCAGCAATAATTCAAGGCCGATCAGAAGGTCGACGTAAACATTAATTTAATGGCAGCAAAGTTCTCTCTATAAACAGAAAATGGTATGTTTGCGTTCACGGTTGTCAGATATATTTAAATTTATTAGGCATCGACCGGCCTCATGGCATGTCACTTTATGAAAACTTTTGAACCTAAGACCTCCCAATGGGCGGAATCAAGCCAAGTCCAATTTCTCTTGTTGAACCCCATCTCGTTTACTTCAAATGACGCCAAATTAACATGATACTCTGAAAAACTGTTTTCGAATGTATACTCCGAATGTCGGCAGTTGAGAAGCCGTCATACATGATGTCTCACTACTTATTAAACGATACTACGATGGGAAATTCACGCAAACGCTGTTATCTGACGTGATTGTATGTCTACTTTTATATTTTAAAGTTTTTAAAATTCCCATAGCAGTAATCAGAAGACGAGGTGGCGAGCAAACGTACCTTTCGATAAATTCTCGTCGAAAAGTGCAGTTACATGGGAAGTGATAGAAGTAAACACGTCAGTGATAAGAAAATCGATTAAAGTTCGCCATAAAACACAGGCAAAGTGTAGGAATTTTGGGGAGGGGGGAGGGTAAAAACATTCAATGTCAGGGGTGGGGTGCGAGCGGAGGAGCGCGGGAGAGTTTTAGCATTAGTCGACCATAGAGCGCTATACGCGCGGTGCCTGAACGTAGTTCTTCAGGGCACACAAGATTGGTTTTCGCAACCTGATGGCGGCCCTCTCTGCTGTTGCCAACAGTCGCTGTCTCAGTGGTTTAAGATACTTCGATGGGACCTTATAGATCACAGGAAACGTTTCATTGAGGTCTACATTATGTCGGAATCGACAACATGCGCGAGAATGGCGCTGCTTATGCTCCTAGTTTTGCCTTTTCCCAGCCATGTCGGGAGGTATTCCCGTATTCTCTTGCATAAGCGCCAACTCGTACGATCAATATAGCCTGCTCCACAGGAGCAAGTATTTTGTATGGGAATACATCCTTGACATCTAAAAACAAACGTAACTTAATAAGAGCCAACTCTGACGTTTTCAGGATATTGGGCCTTTCAAAATAAATTGACATTTCTAAACAAGAAAAAACAACCAATTATATTTCTTTTATGTTTTTAATTCTTTTAAACTTTTACTTAAATAACGTAGACATTTGATTCATGCAATCTTGTCGGCTTACGAGTGATTGGCAATCATTCGTAAATTTCGACACATTTCACGAGTTAGGTCACGCACTGTATAGGATACCGTAAGAGCCTTTTAACTTGCGATCAACAAGAACCTTGTTAATGTTAACGACACTCATCCGTCCCGTTCTGCCATATAGGCAGTCTTTTAAGTCCGGTAACAAAGGTATACTAAAGAAAAACAAAAGGGTTTTGCAGCAATTTGAGCCGCTCGTTACTGCTTTTTAATACGGTTGAGTCGATTGCGCTTTGTACATCATTTACTCTTCGTAAAGTCTGCGCATGAAAATACTTTGACTGCTTCAAGAAGCAACCGGTCACAACGACCTATTCCTTCACAAAGAAGTATCCAATTTACAGCAATGACCGTTGCCAGGTAGGGAAAAACTGGCAAACTAGATAGAAATAGACCCTGTCTGGGTGCGCGTGCAAATGTTTCTGTTGTTTTTGTCGTTGCTGTTGGTGTTGTTATTGAGATGAACGCCGTTAAACCCGGAGGGAGAGGGCAGGCAATGCATGTGGCGCGCGCAGACAAGATCACTAGATATGCCAGCCACCGCTCGCATTCCCCCCCACAGGTCAACTAGCCGGTGACAAAGACCAGAATGCAGTGTCAGGTGCATATGCATTAAAAAGACGCACATTAAAAAGATGAGCTGCGTAAAAGATTTTTAAAGTAGCGCAATTTTTGTTTTTCAGACAAACATTGTCATTGTGTGTGAGGTCTGAAGATGGATGCTGGCATCCAAGTCAACGTACGTTGATCGTGCATTCTGTCTTTTTCACCTATGACTCGTTTAAGCAATCCGTGATAGGGATTTAGTCTGACTGCAAAGATGTGCTACAATGCCTGAACTATAATATCACACAACATGAAAAAGTCTACTCTAGCCGGTCTGTATCATGAAATTTTAACTGATATTCTGGAGTGTGCCTTCAGTTGGAAATTTAAAACGTTGTTTGGGTTGTCATTTTGCTTGTCATGCAGCAGTCTCGTAATGTATCACCAACGCCATGTTGCTTGCAAGACCAATGCGCAGCAAAAATAACCTCTTACTTTCTTGCACTGATCAATCATACCCTTAGGGATGCAAATATATTTAAAAGGTAACAAGTTCAACATGCAACTTCCAGCACACACTCGAAAAACAAATCATCTCATGTAAAAAAAACATACTTGATGGACAAACTACTTATACACAAGGTCCATTAATACCTCGATTTTGGCCTCTTTTTGCTCCGTACATCCCTAAGCATTTTCCACGACCCCATTTTTAAACGAGGAACCGCGTCAGACAAGGAAATTTAGTTTTCTACTCGTCAACATTGTTGCATATGATTGCACCGCGGCGACAGAGGATGTCTAAGCATTTGCGGTTGTCTGACTCTGGATTCAATCGTAATGCCTTTACAAAAACGTAAGTGTAGGCAACCTTTCTCCAGATATTTTTCTACTTTTGGGCAACAGTTAGTCGTCTACTATTTGTCTAATATATCTATCGCAGTATATTGTTAATGTCTAAAACTTGCTTATATGGGTGACGTACGGCACACATGCTGATTTTACTGTTTATTAAAACTGGCCCATATTGTATGTCACCTAATAGTATGGTACCTTATGGTGATTTGCGATTTTCACACGCTATTTATTCTTAGTTTATGGAACGTTTGCCTGAAAAATCAGATTATGTTTGAAGAGCAATTGCAGACTAGAGAGACCATTTAACAGCAAGGGTGTCATTTTCGAAATAATTATACAATAATCTCTATGCAGCCGAAAGTCCAGATATTTTGTGAACAAAACAACTTATTTTGATCACCCGGCGATTGCGACGGCCAACACAAAACTAAGTCATTGAGAACCGCATAATTAGAATAATTATAGTCGTGTTTTGCAAAATGGCGATATTTGGCAATTGTTAGAGCGTAAAAGGAAAACATACTCACATCATTAAAGCCCACATCGAAAGTGCTGGCTAAAAGCTACACTTTCAGTCAAGTATACGACATCTTTTAACACTTTAGTTAACTTTAAATTCTAATTTAATAACTCGTTTTGAAAGAACTGGCGGCGGCCAGTTTGTTAAAGCTCACTTGTGCATCGCGTTCGGAATCATGCCCTGTTCAAGTAAACTAACATTGTTTCCGACACTATTTTGATGAGCAAAAATAATCACGCAATCACTACCCCAAAATCGAACGCGTATGCTTAAAATGCAACAATTAATGGCTTGCTTGACGGGTCTTAGGTCATTAAAGCTGCAAAGTGAGTCATTGTTTTATTAGAATTTAAGTTGGTGTATCGAGAGCAACTAATATATGCTGCAGCACCTTGTCCGTGAACCATTCAAACTCCCTTTTTTCTCTCTAAAGGTCGTTTCAAAAATCGATGCATAAAGTCGGTCAAACTAGCCCTTTTTCAAATGAACGCTTCTGCTATTGGTGTTTCACAGTCATAAAGCAATACACGGTAGAAGACGTTACACGCTTTAGATACCAAGGAATAGTGCCGGGTGACAAACTAACGCAAACTAAGTTCTCGATAATGTTATGAGAATGGCGATTTGCGATTATTTCACGCTCTTTCTTCGTAGTAAATGTAACTTTTGCCTGCAAACAGATAAAGCTCGGAGATAAGTTAAATAACAGACAGAACAGATGACACCACAAGCGTCACCTTTCAGGTAGATATACAGTGATCTCTATACTGTCACGGGTATAAATGCAGCCTGAAAATACGTTTACATATTTTTTCCAAGAACGCAGACTATTCTGATCTTTGAGTGATTGCGACACCAGAAACATAGCTAAATTATAACATATAATACATGCGTGTGGTCGTGTTTCGTATAATGCTGATTCTTGAAAATTATGCGACTTATGAATGCAAGCATACGCGTAGGATAATGGTCCGCATTAAAATTGCTGACTTAAGGTATCACCTGTGCTCAAGTCAATAACGCCACTTGGGTCATAAAAAACTAACGTCGGCCAATTTGTAAAAGCGTCAATTGTTCTTCGCATTAAAAGTCGCGCCCTGTCATAGTAAACATACACGGTCTACAACGCCATTTCGGTAAGCCAATTACGCAAGTAATCATTATGTCAACACCGTATGCATATGCTTAGAATGCATTGATTGATTGCCAAACCTTCAACCATTAGGGTGGCAACTACCTGCGTCCTCGATTTAAGAGAGTCATGATTGTCCTTAGAATTTGCGTTGTCCTATCTACGGCATCTAATAGCTGATGCAACACCTTTTCGACGAAGCACTGTGGTGTGGTTTCAAAAATGGATACAAAAGTCGGTCAAAGTTAGCCTTTTTTTCCAAAGCACGGTCTCTTTATCTCATTCTTTACATATTCAAAAGCAAGACATTGTTAAAGAAATGACGCGGTTTGAAGTTCAAAGAGTGATACCGAGTGAAATAGGCCTGTGCCTGTTTCAGACAAGTGAACTTAT
>CACRXP010001347.1:43568-66647 GCA_902702965.1 Spirometra erinaceieuropaei
GGATCGGCTTAGGTCTCTCCGTGGCCGACCTCCGGGGTGCTGGTGTGACCTCTGCCCCCTGCCCGGTCGCTTTTGCCGCTGCTAGATCCGTTTGGCCGTTGGGCCTCCCCCCATAATTTGACGCGCTGATCAGCTGCCGTTGCATTTGGGAATGGCAGTTGGCTGTTTGGGCGCGTCAGTGGGTCACTGTCTCGCGTCGGTCGTCTGACGCCCGTCTGCCTCTCTCCCCCCGCTGTGAAGGTGACAACTGCTGAGAGAGCTGTGATTTGCTCGCCAGTGCGGGCGGTCCCGTCCGAGCTGACTGGAGCCTTGAAGTGCCTGATAAGCCGGATGAAGATAAATGGCTCTGTTGATTGTGTCCACTGGGGACCAACTTTCAAGAAGCAATCCGGCCATCTTGTCGCCGGCTCGGCCGATTACGCTTGCCTTCCCAAAGGCAAAACTGTGCATATTTACGGAAAAAAATTGAAGTTGTGTTTTATAAATAATTTGCATCTTTCTTTCTACAAATTATACACGAAAATGGAAGAATTGTGGTGTTAGAGCAGACTTTTGGCTTCTTAATTGTTTTTGGACTTGCTTTGCTACTGATTGTGCGTTTACATCTACTTGCTGCACACCTTCCCTGCAAGTAATGCCATATATTCCTGTGGAATAGTCAGACCGTGCCTCATAGCATCAATCAATTTTTAGTGACCGTGAACTATGCTATAGGCTTCGGGTGGGCTCCTAATGAATACATAGAGTAGGTGTTTTTTTTCAGACGTGCATTAAACGGTTTTAAAAACGATCACAGCTTTTTTGAAACATAATTATAATTTTCTTTAGGTAAGTTATCTAGATGCGAAACGGTCTGTTATCAAATAAGTACACAAACCACTAGCTTGTGCACTTAGATTCTACAATGTTGGGTCTAAAATATTAAATTTATATGGATTATCATGCTAATTATGTGTCCCTGTATGTCTAGTGTGATTTTTGCAGCCGACAGAACGAGTATATTTCAGAGTAAGCATCATAACAAAGCTGAAATATTTGAAATTTTGTTGCTTTATATCCACCTAACCTTGCTAACCTTATGACTAAAATTTTATCCTGAATTTCGTAAAACCCTTGTCCCCGAAATAACAACTTATTTTGTAGACAACTGCGGACGTCTTGATAAGTGACAGTAGGTTCGTTGGCTGACATCGAATCGAGCTGCATTTTATGCTCGAGTGTGTGGGGCATGTCTAATTCCGGGGAGTTTTAAAAATCGATAGGGCTTTTCGGAAAAGCTGTTATGAATTAAATGAATTTAAGACAACGGTTGCAGTCAACTATTTATCTGTCATCTACTTTGACGTCTCAAATGGCTCCGGAGTCCAATAATCCGGAAAGTTTAATGTACTTATAAATATATGTCCTTAAAGCACCCATTAGACAAGCCTCTTTCCGGCAAATTGCAAAACACAGCACCCATTGACAAAAAATTTCGATAAGTATCATTTTTGCCCATAAGAGTCTAAAGTCCTTTTACAAAATCAAGTGCATTTTGAAAAAAACCATGCACATCAATATTATTTTTCGTGTTGTAAAATCGGTAGCGAGCAAACGTTGCTTTCGATATATTCTCGTTAGGCCATTACAGTTTTATATGACGAAGTAAGTTAGTAAAAAATCGATAAGAGTTAGGTATTAAATTACAGGGTAGGCAAGAGCGGAAGGGCGCAGAAAGTTGCACGTGGTAAGTCAACCTTTGACCATGGTAAGCGCGGAGCCTGAACTGGGTTCTTCTGAACGCATAAGATCAGTTTTCTTAAGCTGATATCGGCCGCTTCTGCTGTTGCTAACAGGCACTGGCCTAGTAGCTTTGGGGTACCTCGACGGGACCTAGAAATCATACGGAATGCTTCTGCGGGGTCTACACGACGCCCTGAATCAACTGCATGCGCATGTCTATTCTCCTAGTTTCACCGTTTGTCAACTATACGGGAAGGTGCTCTCGTATTCTTTTGAAAATGTGCCGACTTGTACGACCAATATAACCTGCTCCACAGTAGCAAGTGAAAGAGCAAATGCACATTGAGACGGCCTGAGCTGGCAGCCTTTCCTTGCCTTCTCCGCGTAAAATAGGGTTAATAGAGAATGATATGCAAACCCTTGCTGCTACTGAGAAGTATACCGAGACAGGCTCGTTAGGCGTCTTCTTAGGACTTCCCTTGCAGCGTCCTCTTCGATCGGGGCTTTGAGGAACAAAATTTTATTTTTGGCGGTCAGCGTGCAGTGTTTTGCGGGTCGTTTGGCAAGAGTATTTGCAATGAACCTGTCATGATACCCGTTTTCGCGAAGCACATCTTGCATTTTTCTAATTTTCTCCTCAATACTATCTATAAAACAAAGTTTCCAGCCCTTTGTGCCAGACACTTGACTTGATTTCGCTTTTATTGGAGAGTTGAAACAGGCGAAGTTCGGGTATCGCCCAATCCAGGTTATATTCCGATAGACGCTCCTTCGGATGCTACCGTCAGATCTCCTGTTTAGAAGGACATCTAAGGAAGAAAGCGAACTGGCCGATTCCATCTCTAACGTGAATTTGATCGAGGGATGTGCTCTGTTTAGAGCATTGAGGAGGGCAGCGACGTCGTTTTCTGTGGTTGCAATTGCGAAGATATCCTCAAGGAAGCGACCGTAATGTTTGAGCTTTCTGATCTGAGTGCTTAATTGAAATCTCTGCAACTTGACATAAAAAGGTCGGTTAAGGGAGATCCAATAGGCAAACGCATAGGAACGCCGAGTTGGTTTTCAAAAAGGAATCGCAAATTTATGTGCACCTTATTAGTAGTGAACTCGTCGCTTTTCCTAATGTTTGATGATGGACAGATAGAAAATCGCATATTTAATTAACCGTTTTGGTGACCGGAACGAGCGTAAAACGTGATGCAACGTCTAATGAGAACACTGTCATTCCATTTAGGTTGAGGTCTTCAATGTCGCCAATGAATGGAAAGGTATCTCTATAGCTGCGTGGTGCCAGCTGATAGTGTATTAGCTTGAGTTTCTCTGCCAAGCACTTAGCTATCGCATTATACGGAGAGTTCCACATATCTAAAATCGGACGAAAAGGTTGGCCTTCCTTACGGACCATAGGTAAACCATATAATCGAGGGATGTTTGTGCCGACTGGCTGTCGATGTTCGAAATCATGTTTACTTATGTGGCCTCCTGTGCGGAGCCTTCTTAAACAGTCAGCCAAATTTGCCTCTGAGTCATCAGTGCAATCCTGTTCTTTGTTCTCCTTTCTGCATTTCTTCTGGCTAGATAGTATGGACTGTATATTCGCTACTTGGTCCCATCTCTTCCTTTTCACGACGCCTGTTCCTTTGTCAGGTCTAGTTACCAAGATCTTTTTGCTTTCCCGATGTTCTTTTTAGCTTACTGCGTGTGCTTTTGTCAGCAATCCTCGACATTTTGGTCCTTTTTTAAGGTACTGATAACTTCAATTCTCTAGTGTTGATTTGAAATGTGGATATTGTCTGTGGAAGGGGGCAATATATCAAGAGTTTCAAGAGGTTCGCAACCGAGTTTCCACTTCTAACTGACTAAACATTCGACGAGGTATGCAAAACTTAGCACCAAGTGGTATAGATTCAAGTGATTTTTCATCATGTAAGAGTGGTTATGTACGTACCGAGTTGGATCTTTTGAAAGCAGTGACTGCGGCTTCAGGTTATGGTAACTTCTAAGAAGTGCAAAAATGCAGGTCGAGCTTTAGACGAACTAATCTGCACTCAAGTTTCTACGAAAATTCATATAAACATATTCCAGCGAGTTCCAGTTTTTTGGCTTTCCGTGGATGAAACACCTACTGAACGCCAAGTAGAATTCTGTACTCTGCGCTCGTTACTTTAATAATACTCTTTCCGTTTTTTAACCGTCCGCATATGTAAATGACGATTTTTTGAACGTCACTAGTAGAAATATCTTACTCACATAGCAACTACTTTATTTTCTTTAAACTCCCTTCTGCTGTTGGGAAACTACCACAAAGAAATACGAAAAGGCGCTGAAAAATACACGTATTGCATTTCAGCAGCGAAATGCATTTGTCCATGAAACGCATGGTTAATGCGGTGTCTCATGAAATGCTAACCGTTACTCTCAAATTTCTTTTCAAAACCAGAATTAAGCTTGATTATTGCTGTAGCATTATTTACCGTATAATCCTGAGTTTAACACTTTGCAGTCAACTCAAAATGTCGACTTTTTCACCATCTGTACGAACTTGGCTATGAAAGGAGAAAGGTACACAAGAGGCGTTATACTTTTGGAACAAGTGTGATGTCTGTATAAACTGAATGAATTGTATGATAATATGTGTCAGTATGATTTTTTGTACTCATTTAGACGTAATTGATGTTTTTCTTAAATTTTTTATTTTGATTAGAAGTTTTTTTTTTAAATGAATGTTAAAATTCTGAGCAAGTTTGCACCCTTCTATTAAACTCGTCTTTAGTAATCTCGTAGAATTTAGGCGCTCGTGATTTACAGAGTTCTACGTCGGATTTAGACTTTATAGTATGATTAACAAGCACCAGTAAGGAAAGTGAGGATGAATATTTTAATGAGTAAACATTTAGTGGTTTTATAAAGCGCATTTTTAATACGTTCTCAAATCAACAAAAGGTATTTCTGACACTCAGCGGTAAAAAAATACGTTATTTGCTGCCAAATGTAAAGTAAACAGATCTTAAGAAGAAATGGTCGCGAGCGAACGTTGCATCCGTTAACTTCTCGTCAGGCCGGTACAACTCAAATATGAATATTTGTATGGGCATAAAAGACCGTAAGAATTGTTTGGGAACATGGGAGAAGGGGCAAGAAGTGGCCTTTTTATGCGAAAATTAAAAGTACACTGAGATTTCCCGACGGAGGGCAGAATCAATGCTCTCCTTAAAGGGATAACTTATAATAAGCGGTCTTCTAATCGATCAAAAGCAAATTCGTTACCTAATTTCCTTGTGGAGAACCACTTTGTTCGATGATGATGTTTCATTTTTTAAGTAACTCCTAAAACGTGATCTAAAAACTTCCTCTATGAAAACAGACACCCAAACACTCGATACGTTGAAAGATGTCTTCAAACTTATCTCAAGTTTTTTTTAAAAAATTCATGATACCGAATTTGTCTTATGGAGAAGACACTGATAATCATGATGTGTCGGCGATATTTCAATGCCTATCTTAGACTAATAGTAGTCCAGGACGAACAAAAAGTGCAAATATATTTAAAGGAAGAAACATTCTCTTAAAAAACACAAAAATATATGTTTAAGATCACGCCTACCAATTCCATCAACCAACTTCAGTAAACGGTCAGACAGCGTGTTACTTCATGAAAACTGTTGTTCTTGAATTCGAGCGGAATTCTATTGTACTAATTGAACCATATCACAATCAACTTACAACAAGTAGGAGTAACATTAATGCTCAAGAAACCGTTTCAGAATCTATATTTGTAACGTAGCCTTTAAGCACACCCCAATGCCTGAGATTACACTAGTTCTAAAAGGATGTGTAAGGGTTAACTTTACTTAAACATAGCTCTAAAACAACTTTATTTCCGTTTTTCGCTTAACCTCTTGCCTAAAAAGACATTCTGTAGATCGCATAACAAAGTTTTGTCTTGTTTGCCATGCGGTTTTTTAAAAAAATCAGAAATTAAAGGAAACGCAACACCACGCTCCGTATTTGTTTGTCTTTATTACTTTTAGTATTGTGCTTTATAAACATATATATTAGACCTATGCCTTGGTGTCCGCTTGGTAACAATTGGCAATCGCTCATAAATTGCGACATTTTACTTAAGTTTGGGCAGCGTGTTGAGCTGTTCAGCATATGAGA
This sequence comes from Spirometra erinaceieuropaei, assembly GCA_902702965.1. Lineage (NCBI taxonomy): Eukaryota > Metazoa > Platyhelminthes > Cestoda > Diphyllobothriidea > Diphyllobothriidae > Spirometra > Spirometra erinaceieuropaei. The sequence continues at coordinate 49,452 of CACRXP010001347.1, forward strand.
TATCGTAATCGACGTGTGACATAACCGAAGTGTGCGTACATTTAAACTACTTATATTTAAGACTTCATGCACCCTCTACTACGTAGGATCTTATTTCAACTTAATTGCGTCCAGTTGACCTAAGAAGCATCAGATAAGGTCAAACGACGGTTATCATGGGTTGTCTCCACGTGTCGCGACTGGACGCAACCCCTGGCTACCTGATCATTTCCACCAATTAGGATTTTTACATACTGGAGAGAGCAGGTGTGTTAAGAGTCGCACGAATGTAGCTCGTCAAATGAAGGTTACCTTCCAAGCTTTACACTGAACATGGGAGATGACGTGACAGCGAGGTCTTAGGTTTTCTGACCTGAAATGGGATTGGTGGACAGGTGCTCACTAATCGGTCTTACGGAACTCTTTGTTTCCGTTTTGCCTAATAGGCAATCTCTTAAGCCCAACCGGCATCAGCAGCACAGCGGCGCCGATTCTTACTACTGATAAAGACAAGGAGGTCTAGAAGGACCAGCTCGGTATCATTGGCGGTCGTTAGTTAGTCAAACCCATTTCCAAGGTGTTAAACAGCCGGTGCTTGAACTCGCAACCTGCTAGTTGAAACACAAGCATCCCTTAATTCAGAGCCAAGGGCTTGTTATACTGTCGGTTTCGACTGAGCTTTTACAATAGTGTGGGGGCGTTCATTGACTACGGTCGTTGAGAGATGAGGACGTCCTGTTGCATTGACAGACGAGAAGAACAATCACCATTATGTTAGCTTTTGGTTGCCAACAGCGTTATGGCATAAGATGTTTGCCGGGTTTATCAAGTAACCAGAATGCCCGTTGGACATGAAGAAGCGTGACTGAGATCTAATAGGATGACACTAAGTAGGCAATATTTGTGACTCAAAAACACTTTTTACAATGTATTTCTCGCTTTTTGACATAGCATACCATATGCATCTGGAACAAAGGGCACCAACTAAGCTTAAGGACCTACGCTTGGCTAACTGTTTGACTGCTATCAATTTAAAAGCAGATACGAGCCTCAGCTTTGCAAAGCCGGCAGTTATGTGTGACTGATTAATATAAGCCAATAATCCATAATTGTCTGTCCCATTATTCCTTGCATTTTTTAGTAATGTTGATTGGAGCATGATTATGTATGTATAAAGAAATGTATAGTTAAATATATAAATAAATGGTTTAGGCATTTACCCATCCTCTCGTCATACAATCTTGCTCAAAACCCAGATGGAGTGCTGCAGATGTACTGCTGCTTTGCGATACATCTGCGAGGAGTTTGGTTCTAGTTGTGTCTCCCAGAGTTCTGTGTACGGTTTTTACGGCAGGGCATGATGATACGTCTCGGGGACATGACATTTCGGGACAAGCCTGAACTATCAGTGGATATTCGGGCTGAAGATAATCAGGTACTGTGAAACAATAACAAACTGTTACTACCGCAAACAGGAAGTACGGAACGTGTTGTAAAAACCATCCAGACAACCTAGTAAACCTTATCCCGACCATAGTACCAGCTGTATATATATATATATATATAATGGTAGAGGGCGCTCACCGATCGTTCATACGAAACTCACTCGTCCCGTTGTGCCTTCAGAGTTCTCTCTCGAGCCCAACAAGCAGCCGCACAGCGGCGCATGATATATATAGGCAGAATAGCATTACCGACAAAGACAAGGGAGACTTGAATGGCCATTTCTGGCTTATTAGCCGTCGTCAGCCAGCCATACCCAAGCCCGAAGTGTGGAACACCCGAGCCTCGAACTCGCGACCTATTTTGTACACCGATGCATGCGACGACAGGAGTTAAACGAAATGGAGAAGGAACTAGATTGTTCGGGTCAGGCGCCCAAACCTAAAAACTGGCGAACACTTCCATACATTTAGAATGTGTCCGAACTAGTTGAAAGACACCTGAGGAAGCACCAGATACATGTGGCGCACAAACCGACGACTACACTTCGTAACCAGCTTGTACACCCTAAGGATAGGGTTGGCTATTTATATAAGCAGGAGGTCGTCTATAAGATACCATGCAACACCTGTAATGCGGTTTACTGTGGTTAAACCGGGAAATCGGCCTCTACACGTGTACACGAACATCCGTTGGCCGTAAAAAGGCGAGACTACTTGTCTTAAGTTGCCATGCATACGTTGGAACCCGGACACAAATTCGCCTTGGACAGGACCCGCATTGTAGCTGTATGTTCATCTAAAAAGGGCCGTGAATTTTTAGAGGCCATCCATTCTGATAACGCATGCATCAATATACACGTAGAATTGGATACGGTGTACAACAGCCTCAAGGAAAAGTGGAAAATGCATTAGCCAAGCAGAACAAGACACCAGCAGGAGTGACAAGGCAAAATCGATTTTTCGGCATGTTTAACTGTTGACTGTTATGCACACTTATTCCACGTCTGAAGAAGACTTGGGGAACCAAGATCGAAAATTTACAATAAACCTTGTTAATCTTTCCCAAAGAGCTTATTTCTTTCGAAATATATATATATATATTAGAAATTGTTTAAATGCTATGCGTTCCGATTTTCTTCTTTTACGGAAATCGTTTGCCATTGCTGCATTCTATGCCATTTGAAAGATATGCCAGGCAAACAAATTTTACATATGATTTACCTTTAGTCGCATAGAAACACGCAAAAAACTGCAAAATTGTTTAGACTTATTTATGTTAGCTTAGAGTTGCAGCACACTATATTGTCAAACATCTTTTCAACAGTGTATTGATGTTTACAGTGCTCTGTCCATCTACATTACAGCCCTGAGTGCTGTGGTTTACTGTTGGTTCACTGATGGATTACAGACGTTTTGCCTTATGTTTGGAAAACCGAACATCAAATATCAGGTACTGTGTTACCTAGGAATGCATCCTCCTCGCCTATGAGTGTGGTTTTCTTTTTAAATGGCATAACGGCTTCCTGTTTCTAACAGGGAATTCTCCATCATACCTATTCCTTTTCCAAAAAATCTCAGTCATCCAGTTGACTAACGACCACAAATCGGGGAGTATAAGGTAGCGGTGGTGCGTTGTTTGCTACAACATGTTGAACTCAGCCATTCTGAGTCACGTTAACCTACGACATATTCTAACTATCACGTAAAATAATAATTTTTAATGACAGATGCCTTCACATGTTTGAAAAATGACATCAGATTTTTAACAATTTAAGTCAGGCAATTTTTAATCCAGACAGTGTTTTATCAGTACGTATGCCGAGCGATACGGTCATTCAAATTAAGCAAAGAAAGCTGCATCAGAATAATAGTTGATTACCATCAGAAACTTAGAAATTGTACCGAAAGAAATATTTAAGCCCGGCAGTGTTTAATAAATACACTTCACCGACGGTTCATAATTGCTGTATTCAACAGGTCAGCTCCTTTTATTTTATTTACTACACGTGTTTGCACGTAGTCAGCTTTAATATTTCAATGTGATTATATAATTTGTATTATGTTCTTTGCTTTTCCAACAACATATTCACAAATTCGTTCAAAAAAGTTAAGGTTCGTTTGATAAATATACCCCGAAATACATATGAAGACGGATTACACTGTGAAAATCCCAAAGTTAATCTAGAAAATTGAATTATTGATTTTACTACCTTGGACTGACCTTATGAATTTGAGTAAGAATTAACCCTTTTACACCTGCGTGCGTGGGCATGTCTATCGACAAATAAATTGCAAATTGTGGGGTCGCACGTCAATTCGGTGGGCCCTCTATGACTCCATGTTTCAAACGCTCGCACGTATAATTGACAGTAATGTGGGCAGTTCTCCAGTAGCATAACTACGGTATAAACGAAGATAAAGTCTTTTCCTCCTTAGATGTTTAGATCGTACTAGGCAAAGAAAAATCTCAAGTGCACAGATTGTTCACTCTTATGGATATTTCATGTGTCTATCCTATTTTGCAAGGACAGTGTTATTAAATGTTAATCGCGTGCCTAACTCTTTTATCAGACGCCATACAGCTTATTTAGTACAAAAAGTAAATTGTATAACGCGCAACTTCAATAACCATGATCAAAAAATTAATGTTGAAGGGCAAATTCACATGGTCACGGATAAGTAGTACATTAAGATGAACCATCACCAGAATTTTACCGAATACTGACGGTTCGCATCATAAAACCATATAAACGTTATGGAAATAAAAATAGTTTTAATGTTATGTTGGTAGCCGTCGCATGGTCTATGCACACATGCACATCCAGAAGATCGCAATTGAATGTAGACTCAAAAGACCTAGTTTACACTGCTAATATGTTCTTCTAATAACAAATGTCATAATCTACTCATTGAGAGATTATGTCTGGATCGGTTATTCCGCAGGTTTACCGCTTATCAAATGGGTGCCAAAAGGCCTTCCTGACGATATAAGACAGCAGCTAACAGTAGAAATTTTTATTGCATTTTCCGTCTCGGAATGGCGCATGGCGCATTTGTCTTTCTTGGCATAAATACCCAGTCATGGTGTTTGTCGACGGCCACCAATTTCATCTAGTTATTGACGGTCATGACATAAATGCCTCCAGATTTATTAAGACTGTGGATGTTTCATACTCCAAGATTCTTAATATTTCGGAGCCCTGCACTCTGGAATTCTCCAAAGCAGGTATATCCACAGAGTTTATATTACGAAATTTAAAAAAAAACCGACGTGAGGATGTACCATTGTAATGCGTTACACGTTCCGCTAAATATCATGATTTTTTTAAGAGTGATGTCAATTTAGAACAAATTGTCTAGAAATGTAAAAACGTCTCAAAAATTAAACTTTGCTCAAGCGAATGTTACTTGTTTCGTGTATGAAGCAAATTTCCAACATGATTTGGGTGCCGAAATCACTGATTTAATCCACCGCTGTGACGGCGCTGCGGTCTGTGATCACCCTGGCCGTTCTTGCCAAGAACTATTGCTTTACTCAATAACGAAAACTGTTCTTCAGTTGTTCTTTATGTTCCAGTCCAAACTTCATAAATAAAAATGACGACTGAAGAAAGCGAATGCTGTGCTGCCCTTCCTCTTCTTGACTGCTATTTCTTTTCCCTTAACACTCCTTCATTCAATTATCAAATTTTTTACTGCTTGTGAAATTCGCGCTTTATTTTTCCCTGAAACTGTCTATAGACCGCATGAAATAAATTATTATTATCTTTCGTACTAACGTTTTTCGTGGACTCTGATTCCTTTTTCCAATTTCCTCTTGTAGAAAATGACGCCGATCATGTTGCCGGCCTCCTAGGGGGTAATCTCTGTAGCCGACAACGAACAAGAGTGTACCCACGCATCTTGTTGATAGCAATCCCATTACCATGGTACAGAATAGAGGACTGAATCCGATGCAGCTTCGGCCATTTCATTTCTGAACTGACACCATTTTACGGGTCGCACTATTTAATCTCCTAATCTATTCACAAAACGCTACCATAAATTTGAATTCTACATGAGATTTTTTACTGCGCGCCGGATACGCACTGTGTCGGTTTTGGCGATGCCTGTAAAATTTTATGAAATTAAGTTTATATTATCGTAACTATCACTTGGCAGTAACTACTAAGTCATAAATCTTCATTGATGTTGAGGACGCTCTGTGTGTTTATTTTCATTTTAGAACAAGACTAGTGCTTGCGTTTAAAATCTTATTCCGATCTTCTTTGTCTATGATAATTGAGTTTGATCTGATAGACTAAGTTCTTATCTTACTCCCAGGCACGATCGGTGACCCCAGAGATGTAAAATGATCCTTTCAGGGATGAATTCACCGCAAATGGCTTAAGTCTTATCTTTTCTAAAAAGTTGCGTTTCTTCCATCACAAAAACGGGGTTTTCACAAAAACTGAGAAACATATTTGGAAGTTGTCTCCAGACACATATAAAACGCAGAACGCGACATCGTGTTTGAAGTGTCAAATTGAGAATCGAAGGCCTTTGCCGGATAAGACTGAATGCATAGCATTCCACTTTCTTGGCACAGGTATTAAATCATGGTTGATGACATCAATTATCGGTTCAGAATTCGCATTTGTGGCCACGATTCAGGGATATCTAAGCGTTAAGGGTTAACATTTTCCAACAATCTGTTTTCTGATCTTTGCATACGACTTACTGTCAGAAATAATGGAACAAGGCCCCTTTTGCTATTTTTATGCTCTGGTTGCTTTATGCATTTGCTTTAATTTTGAGCACTAGGTAGGGATTTAGAACATCAGCGAAACACGTGTCTACACTTTTAGTTAATACTTATGCTGGCAGTAGTGCTTAAACATCTATCACAGTAGAGACAGCACATAGTATTATAGCAGACATATCAGTTGTCTGATGCACAAGTCTCCCTTGAAATTTCGGGACCCTTGACAGTCACTTCACTACTAAATCTAAATCAATTGACTTGGTGGTCAGCTGGAGTTCGTGTACCAGGAACCACACTGATTGCCATGACAAGACCAATGGCAATTCGAAGACCTCGCAGTAGCGAAAACGTCAGCTTAACGAGTATCTGGACTTTTTAACTAGCACAATTCCCTGGCGTGCAGTATGAACATCCGTCATTTTTGTATAACTATGAAACATATTTGCATGAAAATAAATAAGGAGAATTATCGTGGCGTAGTTCATGAGATATCGCAAACAAAACATAATGGAATATACTTAAATATCCTTCGAGTTAATGTTTTTTTATGGCGGACTAATTTGAAGAACGTAATTGGCCCATGCTTGATTCGGGAAAAGTTATACACTTTAGGTATAATCAGACGTTTTACTTAATTCTGATTTCAGAATCAGTTACGATATTTCTTAGTTTGCTGGGGTAATTTCGGTTTTTAAATGTGCAACATAGAGCAGATGATTTCCATGTGATTATCCGATCAATACGAATAGTGGACAACCCGCCTCCATATTGTTTTCTTTTTAGGATAAAAAAACAGAACGAAACAAAAATTAAGTTGCAAGATTATTCCCTTGTCGCTCAAAAATATAAACTCATGTAAGATTTTGCCCAAGGTTATATCTGCATGATCCTTGTTCTTCATAGGAGAATCGGTAATGATTAATTGGAGTAAGTGGGGTGCTCAGAGATTGCTAGAATTCATTAGCAAATTGAAGCAAAATGCATATGCATTTTTTTTCTGCAAAGCATTTTATTGCAGATGCAAGATGATAGTACGGGGTTTGGGCCTTTTTTTCTCCGATTCGTCCTCTCAACTACCATAACTTTCGCAAAATGACATGGGTTATCGGCCTAAATAAAAACGGCGTCGCAGTTCTGCGTTGTATGAAAATACCCTGTCACTCATCTATAAATCCGCAGGTATCCTTAACATAAGTTCTTATATGTAAACAAATGCTTATTCGGGGTCCGGAAGGATTTTCACAAGTTTCCTTGTATAAGTAAATATTAAGCTACACTATAGATTTCGTACGTCGATGCGTGAAATAGCAGGAATAAAAAGAGGTAAGCAAATAAATTAATACGACCCGGCGCCAAAATCATAAAAATCGGCAGACAACTCCTAAAATTTAAAATGTCTCCACACTCATTGAAAGACAACTGGGAAAAACAGAAAATCCAAGTGCAAATTAACTGCAACATATTCAGCAAACATCGCCCAGGTGCTATCCAATTTGTGGTCATCGGTCGAGTGGATGGCTGCGATTTTCGGGAATGGAAATAGCCGTAATGTGGGGTGATTGTTTGCACATTTTAGACAAAGGATCATATTCATGAATGCGGTGCCTAAACCGAATAGCAGACAGGAAATTTGAGAACAACCCCATGTTAACGGCCAAGGACTCTGCATATCTAGATAAAATAGAATCTGACATCCGACATCCGGGTTTACAACTAAAAGGCATCATGTCTGCTATACGCCAGCGGAGAAAATGCACCGCAGCACTCAGGTCAGTACTATGGTTGTTCAGACCACTTGAAACGTAAATGTGTGAATCATTTTCATTCATACATGAAAACAATAATCAAGAGGTCATAATAACATATTTAAGCGATAGCTTTATCCACAGAAAAAAGCGCACATGCTTAGTACATTTTTCCGACCAGGGCTCGTACTGTTTGCCTGTTTGCAGCATGCTATGCTGCACTGGCAAAATATTTTTTTTGAAAAGTTGACGCTTGCACTGAATAACGTTTACACAATTACCACAAACCACACGTACCAATGCGGTTGATAGTCTCATTAATCGGTGTACCGAATTACGACGTTTGAAAACGTAATTCCACAGATTTTGTCATTTACCAAGGGATTTTGAGAATTCAAATAAAGAATTCTTTTAAATAACTGAACAATATGCCTTCATCAACAAAGCTATACCGGGAATCGTATTTACGCTCGAAAACAAAATAACAGCAGACTTATATTTCTGAATTTCCTCGTTCAGCAAAAAAACTTACAGGTAATTCCACACATCAGGATACCTCAAAAATCGTATGTAAGTATTATCCTATATTAAAAAACACCCACCCTATTGCGCTTAGATATCTTCCAGTACATATGCACAAAACAATTTCCATGCGGTAGCAATCCCCCTCTGCCTTTCAGGCTCACGGTTGATATCACGTAAAATACTTACCAAAATTGCAAAATATTTTAAACATCCCAAAGGTAACTGAAAGAGAGTTTTAACATTATCTATCGGGTAAACACGTTTTAAAGCGTTTGAAACACCCAAGATGCCGAAATGAAGTCCACTCTTTCTCTGACCGTCTGCACAAATCAAACTCTGAAATAAATAACTTCAGAAATAGAGCAAAATGTTCCTGATGATCCTCTAGGCTTTATAATTCCAAACGTATTTTATGAAAAATATAAATGAAATATTTGTTTTACTGGTTTAGTGACAAATTGCATCGTTCATGCATTTTAAACGTCAAATGGAATATTTTATGGATTCAAAGGTTTTTTTTAAATTTCTGAATCAATTTTAACCGATCTTAGTTTACGCTCTCATTCAGGGTTTCCTTGCTTCAAAAAGTATATGCTCCGTGCGATGCAAATCGAAGGTTTTTAGCATAATTTTGCGATTTTAACGGATAGCAGCGTATTTTGTAGTATGCAGACAACAGTGTTTGATCTAGAAGCAATTTCTATGAATGCAAATTTGGCAACATTAACAATTGTATAGTTAGAATATTTTTAAATTTTAAATCTTTTTAAGTGTGTCATTTCAACAAGACATAATTTTCTACTTAATAATTAAAAAAGAATTTATTTTAAAACGTCTCAAGATAATTTACTTGAACTCGTTATAATAATAACAAACACTGCAATAAAGCCATTAGTTTTACGAAAACCCATATTTACATAATGTGCTTTATTTCGAACGGCCGGAAGTAAGCTTTGTCAAGAGCCATGTCCTAACGCCAGTATAATATTTCGCTTTCTGCTAAAGGAAATGTTTTTACAACCTTATTTAACTTGCCTAATACGATTGAACACAAAATTGTGCATTTGCAATTAACATTTCATAGGATGACACTTCTATAAAGTACTCGCAGAATTAGAACCAACTGCAGCGCTTTAACAGTTTGAGAGTTTGCATTATTATACCTTCATGACCTTTGTCAGATAAATGGGCATCCAAGCCATTTTATCAAACAAAGGAAACAGCGGACGAACAAAAGACTGCCTAAAGATTGGCAAACAATGGCCAAGGTTAATTTTGTACAGTAAAGGATTTTCCGATGCTGTCTCCCAACTGCTTTAACTTTCTCAAAATAACATGGGTTATCGCATTTTGGCGTAAGCTAAAAACACCCTGGAGCTTATAATGACACCAGTATTTAACTTTAGAATAACTTGTAATATAAAAGCAAGTGCTTATTTTAGATCCGATATGATTTCTACAAGTCTTCTTGGATAAATGCATACCAGGTAACATAATTTTATAATTTTCTCGGACATTCCAGGATGCTTGTTTTTTAATGCACTTCATTTCGTTTGCCTTAAAAAATATTATTTGAATAAATGTATTCACTTAAGAAGAACAATGTGTTATTTGTTTGCATTCCCTCTAAAAATTCAACAGATTATATCCCCAAGTGCATAGTTAATATGCGGGAACAAAGTTTTTCATGTACTCATTTTTTTGGGAAATCATTTCGGATTTAGATGGCTTGCCTTATAGAATATAATATGCAGTTTCCTAAGATTTTTAAATTGTGAAATGTTTAACATCGTTCCATATACATCTGGGTAGCATCGCATCTGCCAGTGCTCCTACCGAAACATACAGCATAAGCATTTAGCATTTTTATGGGCGCCAGATGACATCTTAAGCCCGCAGAGGAATATTTGTCTTTAGGTACATGAAAGGTATACGACGTCTAGACCTCAAACGCAAAATCAAAATTATCTGCCTATTGAAAGACCGCATTTAATGTACATTACACTTTTTCGTTGCGGTTGAAATGTAGAAACAGAGATGCGTTTAATTTCCGAAGTAAGTTGTCGAAAGTTAATGTAAAAAGAATCTCTATTTATATTGAATACAAAGGGTATTTAAAACAGATAACTATAGAACATAATAACTGATATCTAATGGCCAAAATCTGCAACTGTTGATACCATACAGAGACACCGGTAAATTAGTTAAATATTTGCGTCAAATTTTACTTTCTTAAGAACGGTGCTAGCGTAATATGCAACCGCCATCATGATTGTAGTTTAGATAAATGAAGACAAAACAGTCAGCGTAGATGGATTAAGATGGGTAAACAGATATACATATTATAACCCCGCCCTGCAAAACGAGAGCGGGGAAAGACAGCGGCTCAATTTAAAAAGCCTGACATTGAAAACAAAGTCCTGCGCTTTCAAATAACCAGCAAAAATTTATTTATATATCGCAAAATTATTTCCCCATTAATGAACATATTATTAAAAATGTGATTTATAATGTGACGAACAGTCAGAAAATGAATTAATATTCCAAGGCAGTAGTTGCAAATATCAAGGTCACTCCATAAACAGTGTATACGTCAAGCTTATTACTTCCTGAACACTAAGTTATTAGGACTGACAGTTTGCAATAAAGACCAACATCCAAAGGGATATCGTGATTGCAGTACAGCCCAAAGCGTTGAAATAACGTTCATTTCAGCGTCTGTAAAAGCCTGTTGATTGTCTTTATTTTTGTTGCAATTTGGATTATAAATGTTTGATTTAAAGGAAAGCGTTTGCTTATCTGCAAACGAAAGCCGCTCCGTGTACCTGCCTTTCGTGTGAATCAAGGTAAACTTGGCACGGATACGTTTGGCCTGATGACGTTCAGGCGATTTTGCATAACCTCTCTCTGCCGACTCGCCATCCGAGGAAAATGGTTTTAACGAGACGGCGGATGTCATTACCGAGGCATAAATCTCGACCGTGCAATGGTAGAAGGTTGACTTTTTCGTCCACAAGCTATTCTCCTTGTAACACCGAAAACCATCCTTGAGGAAAAATGTTGTTAAATGACCAGATGATGCAGAAGCACACTCAGGGAGTTGAACGGGTTCTTTAAATTGAAGACGGCTTTCAAGAAGTCGTTTGAAATTCGCAGCCATGTAGCGTTTAGAAATAGTTTCACAATTTAATTCATCTGCAGAAGAAAATATAATTGAGCGCTTAGCGCAAATTAAGCGCTTTACTGATTCTATTCATGGACAGATCTATGTCAAGGTAGATGCTGGAACTGATATTTAAGTGACATTTTCATGCATACGTAAATAATGGCAAAAATAGTTTGGCTATTAGATAGCAATAAGCACGTGATTATAAATGGAGAATTAAACGAGGTACACTCCCGGCCACGTTTTTGTTAAAATGCAGCTTTTAATATTAACCCTGCGATTGATACAAAAAGAACGTAACACCCGTGCTGATATTGAATGTTTAGTTTTAAGAAAGTAAACCGAAACTTCTACCAAAACAGCTTGTTAATGTACTGACGATAACAGCCGCATATAGGCCAAATATCATTAATATTACTGTAAAAGTGCAGATAAAAGTTAATATGAGAATAAGTTAGTTCAGACAACTATGCAAGCCCTTATGTAGGCGTAAATTTCAGTATTGCGTAAGAGATAATTTGACGAAAGCTGTCGGGAGGGAACTGGTGTAGGCTTATTCCAATGTCTTGATAAATCAAAATTAGACGAATAAAACAGTTTGACGTAAGTGGTATAACCGACAGGACTAAATTACTTTGCTGTAAATATTGTATTCATTGACCACACCGGCGTCGCAAGTGCATTGTCGCATGATTTTGTATACTGTAACATTTTATCTACAGGCAATCCAATGTCACGCAGGCTACGTCAACCTTGTTCAGGCGCCGGATTTAAAAAATATATCTCCCACGACGTTGTGGATATCTCGTTTCTTGATTTTATTTTACTCTAACATTCAGTAATCAATTACACGTTCATCACTGGGGCCGAAATGCCTATAAAGATGTGCATCCTCTTAGGTCACGAAGACTGAGTTTAATTTAAAAGCCCCTTCGATAAAAATTTCAAAATATGTCGAAAATATTTCTTTTATTTACATACAGCACATGGCAAGCTTACTTGTATTGTCTGAATGCCGACCCCAAAAGCTGCAGCATGCGCAAATCGTTACTGCGCACAGCAAGGACAAAATCATACGTGAATGCATAGTTCTGCTACCAGGCGTTACTTTTAGCAGCAAATCTGGACAATAATTGCGATAAAATGCTTTAAATACTAAGTTTTGGATGTCAGTTGAAAACTATTTACTAGACAGTAACCAATAAACTTCTCTACAATGGGGAGAGTTCGTCAATCCAAAAAGCAACGTACGCATTACATGACGTCATGTGGTGTGTCAGTTAAACGCGCCTGTTTTTGAAATCGATTTATTGAAATCCTTATGCATATTGTGAACGAATTTTACAGGTTGTTATTTTAAAATGATTTTTTTAGGTGTAGAAGACTCGTATAAGCCAAACCATATACTATCCTACAGCTCTGCGATCAATCTGGTGAATAAACACTTGTTGGCCAATGTACGTCGGCAAGGATAAAGTAAATGGTTATGGTCAAAAAGGCAATCTTTTTATCGTTTCACGAATCGCCTTAAAAGGAACTGATCCGGAAAAAGCCCGGCTGCTGCAGAAAGCCTAGGATGCAAGTGATGGGTCTAAAGAAAGCATTAGATAATCTTTATTTCATATTTAGTACGCAAACGGGCAGTTTAAGTCCTTGTTTTTTCGTGCGTTTACCCGGAAACGACGGCGATGTTGACGGTGAACACAGGTATAGGAAGACACTTCTTGCGGACAAATAGCTTAAATTATACTAAAGAATTTTCTGCGAGACATACAGAATAATGAGTCAATATGGGTAAAGCTTCGAGGTTCGGGCATTGTGTCGCGGTCATCATCCCCTAAAGAAGGCGAAGAAGAGGGGAGGGCGAATTCATACCAAATTGTATTTAAACGGACGTTTCGGAAGCTCCCTCGTTTTCATCATCAGGATGGTTTGTTGGCTGCTCCTTATGGCCTTGATTACTTCACACTTGATGTCTGTCTGGTATTATATCCGTGTTCGAGGCACGGACTATAAACAACCCGTCCGCCGCCGATTAGCTTTGACATATCCGCCATTAACTGTGGTTGGGGTTCTTGTCACCATTGACGCCTTTGTGGCCATCGTAATTGTTGGCGAGCCAGCATGCCTGCCGGCCACCCTTCATCTCTGAACGGACAGATCAGCTGTTGGGGCTCATGTAAGTTTATCTCAGCCCCGTGTGCGTTGCGGTGAGGTGACGTCCCATGCTAGTCACATGGCCTCCGGCTGGCTTTTCTCCTATTTTCCACTGGCATCGGCTGTCGGCCACGCGTGACTTTGCTCCTCCATCCTGATGGCTCTGTTCGCACTTACCAGAGCCTTGTGCATAGCACCCGGTACGGGGGATGCAGATCTGTTGAGTGTGGTATTCGAGGACCATTTTTTGATTTACAGTCTGATCATCTAATCATTGGCTCGGTCGATTACCTTTGCCTTCTCGAAGGCGCCATTGTGGTTCTTCTGTTGTACTTGGAAATAAATCATAGACAGCTTGCCCTTGCGGTTGCTTGCAAGCTGGTGCGCATGCAAACTTGCGCCAAGACGTTTGCCTGTTTCACCAACATACCGCGCATTACAGTCTTGGCATGGTATGGTGTAGACCACCGCTGATTGTTCTGTCATTGGTAGCGGGTCTTTGGGCCTCATTATTTGCTGTCTGATTGTTGACTCTGGCTTATGAGCCATACCGATCGTAAACGGTTTCAGGATTGTTGTCGTTGACTTTGATACGTTTTTTACATAAGGGATTGCCACCCAAAACTTCAGTGTTTCTCCGTCCGACCGCTTAGGATAAGGTATCCTAAATAGTTGTGGATGAAGGACTTGGGATAGCCTTTGGCTTTAAATAGGGCGGACAGGTGCTTAACCTCCTCCTTCCTTTCATTGTCGTTGCTGTATTGTGTTTGAGCGCGTTGGAAGAGGGTTGTGATAAAATTGCGTTTGTGAGCAACGGTGCGGTTGCTTTTCAAGTAAAGGATTCGTCTGACGTTTGTTAACGTACAGTAGATCGTTTTCCTTAACTTTCCCTCCTCCCTCTTCTCAGATGAGATCACCCCGTTGATCAAAAATTTATCTGCGTCTCTTCCGTGGCATAGGCAGCCTAAGCAATCCAATAAACTACTTCAGCATCCGTCCAGTCTGACCTGTGTGATTACAGGGACAGCTTAAACTTGGAGTGCGATAAATCTCACCGACCGTCCATCAGGACTAAGTCGGTCCCTAATTCTGGGGACTCAGCTGCTCATGGTAGATCTAAGCCGGTGTGCAATTCCGATACCTAGTCTTGTAGCAATGCCCCGGCCTGCATCCGACATGTCTTTGATTTACGGCATAAAATTCCGCATCCGAGGTAACGTTTATTGAGGCCTCTTCGAGACCGAACAGGCAGTCATCGACTAATAGACGCCTCCAACTAGCCGCTCAGCCTAAACCGGTCACAGTTGAATCGGTCATTGTAGAAATATTATTCACAACTTTCGCAATGAGACTTTATCCGTTTAAAGGGCTTTTTCGGACAGCTTCCTGTCTGTGTCAGCGGCTACTTAGTGTGCAAAATAAGAATCCGCACGGTGTTTCTCGGCTACTTTCTTTCTTTAGGATTTCCTCTGAATACAGCACTAAAAAAACCAGATGCCAAATTAACAGACGTTTTAGGAGAGGAGACGCGGCGTTTAAAAGCAAATTAAAAAGCAAAAAAAAACATTTTGTTTGCATGATTGTTTTAATGCGTCAAACGCACCGTGCATTATTAATTGAGACCTGTTTAGCGCCCACAAAATTTATTTATTATTCTAAAATTTCGAACTCGCACATGAGTCCATCTTTAGTTGTAAAAGCAGCAAGTCAGCAGGCGAGAAATGATGGTGGTATATACTGTAGGTGGGGAAACTCATGAAATATCAAGTAAAATTATCAAATAAGTTGCCGATTTGGTAGGATTACTTAAGTATTGTTGTTGAAATAATTGTTGTGCAGCATAATTTTTTAGTAATTCAATTACCACAGGATGCCAGCTGTTGAAAGAACGCCTTAACGGTTGCATGCAAAAATTATGCTGCGCAAGAAATGACTACTTATGTGGCATGCATTTTTCCTATAAATTTTTGATGCCCCTAATAAATTAATTTTACTTTAAGTAAAACTTGCGTAAAACTGTTCATTCTTCTACTGATTCCGTAGAAAAGCACGTTTTCATCCTATTTTATATTCGAAAATACTGCAAAAATTTGTTTTATAAAAAAGGTTATAATCGTAAAGTCCTTAATACCATTAAATGGCTGTTTAAAAATCGTTATTTCTCTGCATTAGCCAATGCGTCTTCAAAAGTGAAAAATGTGGCTCAAATCTACTGATAGATTTCACGAAGTACATGTAGCCGCCTCTTAGTACCGCAGAAACATGAATGGTATTCCTTGCGCGGAAAGTAAACGTCTTGTTTTGGAAACCTTGAATGCCAGAGCAGCCGGCAAACGGGTTAAAATATATTTAGGAATTGAAAATAGTTTTAAAAACCGAATTATACACTTTCTTCGAGGATAAATCTGGAAGAAGACGTACGTTTTTAACGGAATGAGAGCACTTGGGATGTCTCGCTATATTACGCATGCGTTCAGTCAGACGCGTAAATGAACAAAAGCATTTGAGATGAGGAATGTGATACACCACTTCGACCTACTACTTAAGATTTTATCAGTCTTTGATTCTCTTGGTCGTATGCGCATGAACTTCTTAAGGCGCTGAACAATTCTACTCTCTTGTGCCACAAAAATCATTCGATCGCCTCCCAGACGTTTTTATTATATGCCTGAGCAGTCATTAACTTGCGTAAACGTCAGCTTATAAAAACATTATAATTACGTTAATCTCATGCGTCCTCCTACGGTTTGCTGCAGTGCTAGAAAATCGTCCAGTACAGTTCTGTTTGCTAGCAATCGAATGTCTGAACTAGGCATTATCAGTTTTCAAGGTAAGGATTGGGTATGTAGACAGCTTGGGCGATTTTTTCATGGATTTATTTTCTTATCTTGTCTATGTCGTGGTGCAACCGGTAGTCATGTCGGGACTATTGCGTTTGTTAACGCGATCGGTGCGTACTCCTATGCCATTTTATTTACGTGATCGCACCCGGCAGTACAACGAGCCTGTGGCTTTAGTTAGTACGCTGGAATAGATACGAGCTGTTTGCGGGATCGAACTCCAGGATTTGCTTACGTTGGAGTTGGGTATGGATACATGAAGATGACTTTTAAGCCAAAAATTGTTATTTGACTTTCAACTGTATTTTTCGGTAAAAATGTTCTGTGGTTAATAGCGGTCTGTCTGATAGAAGTTTGCAAGCCAGTAATACGGTAGGTAGATGTTTATTTTCACAAGCGCTACGGACGTTAAAGTCTCTTCGATTTGACTAAACATTTGGGTTTGTATTAGAAGATCGGTCATTCTAAAAGCTGAAGCTTTAAGGTTTGGGATGTAGACTGTGTTTGCAGATAAAGGGTTGAAAATTAGGGTTAAGGGCTTAAGCTAGGGTTTAGACATTGTGTTAGGAAATTAAGGCTTATAATTTAAGGTTGC
>CACRXP010001347.1:72509-90063 GCA_902702965.1 Spirometra erinaceieuropaei
GCAAAACATGGAGTTTTAACTACGATAAGAATGTTATGTGAAAATAGTCTGTATAAATACTTTACTCCCGCATGATTGTCTGAGTAATAATGCATACAATGCTATACATATGTCTCATGGTGTAAGATAATAAAAAATAGTGATAATTATTCACTTGTAGTCGCAGATGCCGATGCAAATTATTCAACCTAATGACTTATTTATGCACGTAGTTTGTGTAGTTTAACTTTAAATGACGCTGCATAAGCATCCTCTCTTATAATCTAGAGTGATGCGCATAAAGCCCAAAATGGCTAAAGAAGTTACAAACAGTTGAGACGAAAAGACAATTTTGTATTAAATAAGTTTCGTCCAGCGTAATCGTTTACATCAGGGAATATATTCTAAACTGCTTTATATATTTTTACTTAAGAATGCTCATATTAAATGGGTTTCTTACGATACTAAAGAAACGCGGTGCGAAGCGCGAATATGCAAACCGAGGCTATTGTCACCTCAATCATATAATCTCATGCATGATTTACTGAAGCTTATCGGATTTCTTTATATGTGCCTCATGTTTGCCTCGTCAGATGCACGGTCACTCCTCGCGATTAATAAGTTTCTAATTAATATACCTATCTTAATTTCGGCGTTCATGTCATCGTATAGTCGTCGTAAGTGGTACATATTTTGGGAAAACTTCAGTATAAAAAATAAGAAAAGGACAAACAGTCACGCAAGGGCAATTTTCGACAAAGCTAGAGTCGTTATAAATGAGAGCTAATCATCCATTTCAGAATATACGCGTAGTTATGAGTACATATTTTAAGAAACCCTTATGATAACAAACAATGAAAAGACGATACGATGTTTGACAAGTGACGTATGTACCAGAAAACAGGCAACAAATTCTGTGGGAAACACTGACGAGCTGAATCGCTCGAAGCTTTGTCAGGCGACGGCAGAATATCGACGAAACAGGCGTGTATGTGCTTATGTTTATTACCTGTGCTCTTCGTATGGAATCATCTTACCCTAATCAACATACAACCTATGTTGATCACTTATATTTTGACATTTATACATGTATTTTTGGTAGTGCTCATAAAGAGTAAGAGCAATAAAACAGCTCTAAAGACGGATAATCTTAAGTTTTTCTCTAGCATTCGCATTCTCGCCGGCAACGAATGATTAATTGGTGACAATGCGCGAACCTAAAGTAAATCATTCGGACATTTTCAGCCATGGTTCAAAATTTGATATGAGTATTTGAGATGAAAATTCTTCAGATACAGCGGAATAAGCTCGCAATATTAACTCATCATCAGCAGGCAGGCAGTACTATTGAACTACGTTATTATTTATCGTATTGATAATTCAGGTAGAAAACAAAGACCCAAATATGCGTGTTTTGTCGATTTTTTGCCGCTGTCTGATGCAGCTGCGAGGTTTCGGCTAATCAGTGTAATCGCGTTATATTAATTTATCATAAATATGCAGCCAGTACAATAGACTTGTGCAAATATTTTCCGAGGTATTAGCACAGGTAGTGGCTAAAGGCTAATGGGGAATATGGTTCCAAAATGCATCGCAGCGTCCGGTTTTACAGAAATCGAATCGAATGTATATTGAACAATCAACGATATTGAATTATTTCTGACTCGAAGAAGAATTTTTGATCAGGTCTCTCAATTTGGTCATTTCTTTCTGACCATTAAGAGTCAGCTAACCTGGCATGCTAAGGCAATTGAGATATTAGCTGCAACATTTGTTTATATTGCTGTACAAATGCCTAGCGAATAAATCCGTCCAAGTTAATACTTCACAAGTAGATGCGACATAATCATACCAACTAAGTTGCTTGACTTCGCAACCCCACATTCATAGTACCTAAGATCGTGAAACACCAGAGGAGGGATGATATATCTCAGTGACAGTTGGCTACAATACGTGAGGCAATCAACGAGCAGCTAAGGCAACTGATGCGACCACTTTAACCCATCAGCATTTTCCAGTGAGAACGAAACTTTTAGATAAAATATGAAGACCATTCACAAATTTCAAAATTTAATATATTATATATCATTTAAGTACACAGTTAAGCATATGTGGAAATGCCCAACTAAAACCGTCCAATATACACTGTAGGCATATGCGGAAACAGCCTAGCACAACACTATCCGAGTTTACGTTTCTGAAATCAACACGACCAGCGAAGGTTAATGGCTTACTAACGGATTGCATTTGAATTGAATTTCCAAAACATGTATATTATACCACGTGTATATAAGCCAGAATCGGGGATCAGCCCAATGACATTGACTGATTTTGATGCTCCAGTTTGGACGTGGAAACCTAACAATCTAAAAAGGATTCATTTCGTGCTGCATCACAATTGAGAATTTGCTGTGCGAGTTACAACATTTGTTTTGTTTGTCTTACTTGCTTAGATGTTTATAAAATAACAGACACAAATAAAAAGGCTGCTGCAGTGAATTATGGCTACTGTTCTGAAAATCTATTTCATTCAATTGTCTTGTCTACTGCCGCGTTTGTGCTGCGATGACAGTTACACAAATGTGCAGACAGATAGGCACAAACCAAAACAGTATTCTTGCATAAGAACACTCGCATAAATCAGTGAATTGCTTGCCAGGAATCACAATTTGCAGACGTATTTTGATGAGGCTCAGTTGAAAAATCAGGCGAGAGTAAGACATGATGAGCTAAAAGTGTGTTTAATGGTGGCAGTGACCCTGCATGTTAGAATGGGATGTGGCAGTAATTTGGAGCCTACATAGAAGTGCATAGGCCATGGTATGCGTTTTGGAAAGGTGAAACCCTAATCTATCAGCAGTTTAACGCTTTGAAGTATAATCTAAACAATTGATTTGTTCCGGAGAAGTGTACCCTCTCAACTAAGAAGGAAAATGCAGTGGATTCTGCGGATCAGGGTCAGAACAGTAATGAGGGTTGGGGTAATGTTGCGTTTACTGTGATATTCAGTTAAGGAGGATGTTGTTGAGAGGATACAGCTGTCTTGAAAAATGATGCACTGGTTGAATTGGACGAAGGTGGAATTTTTAGGAGAGAATGCGACAGCTAGTATGAACAGACAACTAACGGCACTGGCCACCCTGGCTTTCTTTCAATTTTGTTAATAGCTCAATTGTCATTGTTAAGAAAAACCACTTAGAGAGACATTCGCCGAACCCTAACTCCACATTTCAGGGAATGCTGTTCACATTCGAGACAGAAGATGATGGAAATATCCCATTTACTGATGTCCTCCTATGTCGCTATCTAGATTAAATTTTGAAACATAAATTGTCTTAAAAGACATTGCCTGATCATTTAACGAGTTTTTTCATTTATCTGCCTTGAATAATTTTACATTTTATAAACAGGACTGTGTGAGGACCATTGATATAATAAAAATGTTTATATAGTACTTATCGTTTTTATGCACAGTTAAAAATATTTGAAAATATCCAACTACAATTTTCCAATGAGTTATGTACGTATATACGAAAACAGCCTATTACTAACAGCTAAAAGGCCATTCTTAAGCTCAAGGTCATCCAATTTAATGTTTCCAAAATCAACACGACCCACGAAATTTAATGACTTTCTAACTAATTGAATTTGGATAAAGCAGCAACTGGAACATGCGGAAGGGTTTGTTTTCGACGTTGAAACCACTGTCTGTTAAGGAGAACTAGGAGGGTCCGTTGTCATGTATCACTCAATACCGTATCGAAATATGCTTCAACGGGCGTACGTATCAATAATTGGAGCTGTTTCCGACCAGTGAGTTATACAAATGCGAAAACACTATCAAATAACTCATCCGCCTACTGCTTTAATCGGTAAATAACAAGTGCGCTTTATGTCCAACAGTTCACAGCCCACTGATTTGAGATCAGGTCCAACAAATCTTATCAGAGGACGTACTTGAATTGTGTTTTAATGCATACTGACTATGCAGTCCTCCCATGCTTTCTGCCATTTCAACTAACACTTATGAGCGAACTGGACGCTTACCAGTCTCCTTGAGGTGACATGAATGAAAAGGGTACAGATCGTGTTTCGTGCAAAATGTCTTAATAGCATGTAGCAAGCTTTGACAAAATAACCGACATGATGTCCTCGAATTAACCTATCCTATGTAAACCAATAAGGTTTTTAATTCTTTAACCGAATCCCCTACCAGTTGTGCTGTGGAATAAATATGTCATTATGGAAAGACTGAATTAACTTTTGACCGATTCACCTCAGTTGTCTGGTGCAACCGATGCCATTTGTATGTAAAGCAGTAACTGACGTGATGGTACATTAGATGACCAGAAAAACGGGTTCCAGGCGGCCTAAAGTTTGCCGAATCATCCATCAAATGGTTTAGGTCGTCACTGTGCAACCATCTGCAAAGCCACCAGAATGTAGGCCTATAACAAAGTCAGGCGCCTGCTTTAGTTTTCTATAATGAACAAGTTAAAAATGTGTTTATTAGGCAGTAAACATGTGCATATGCACGAGGTGGTTTGCATTTGGATACAAAAAATATTTTCGCCAAACTGATGGTTTGCCGAAATGCACGGTAAAGTGGCCGAAATGTGTACGGTCGGCCAGAATGACGCCCTATCAGCCATACACACGGTAAGCTCATCGAGTTTCGACATGGAATTTCTATGTTTATGAGGTTTAATTCACCAAAGCCGCAAGAACGTGTTGTCGCACTGGCTACGGGTGTGTTACAATATTTAACCCCGTTCACATGTGGTCAGCATTTAAGCTCGTTCAAAAATACTCTATAAATAGTCTTTTAATTTTTCAATCAAATAATTTTAATAACCATCTAAGCAGAAATTAATAAGCATTTTCCACCATCCTATTTAATGTGGCAGATAGGATGTTCGAAGACTTCTCTATAATTTTTGTAGAATAGCCCACTTCGAAGAAGAAATGCTATTGAACGATACACTTACCTGACCAAGCTATTAGTATTAGCTCCCTTTGCTGTACATGTAAACAATATTCAGCATATATGGCAGATGCTATTGACAGGTAACCGACTATCATTTATAAAATGCAACTTCAAGTGGTCAAGTGTTAAACATGAAAACCCTTATATCTCAAAATTATCCAAATATCGAAATTGCCCTTTGCTTAAATAGATCAGCAATCACAATTTACGAAGCAGAACCGCAATATGCATGCGGATGCATAATTTTGGAATAGGCCAACCATGCAAGACAAGGTTTTCACTTAAACCGTCGTTTCACTGCTCCAAGGTAGGCAAGTCCGCGATGTTAATCCTGCACGTTCTCCGCCGTACTTCCTCTCCCTTCCATGAAGACGGTTTCGCAAATTCTTTTCAAACGTTTGTTAGGTCGCAAGAGGCGGTAGCATTTAAACGTTTAATACCCAGGCGCCCCCACATCCCCCAAAAAATTCAAATGCCTGCAACCAAACTCGTAAGGAGTAAGGTTCACCACCTTACGCAACAAGGTTGTCCACTGTTGACCTCGTTTCTCATGCTTATCAACAGCTGAATTGCGACTTGATAAGACATACCCTGTTGTGCGCAATCAAGAGTGCTGTCTGTTACCCGAAGAATTCGTCGAATTACCAACTGCAAAGAATCTTGAGGTCATCCATTCGAACCGCGTATGATGGCACCAAGCTGGACACACGAAGTCTTTTCCAACATACTGAGATGCTCAGTCAAAGATATCGATGTGACCACATATGTCGGAGCATTTAGCCACACGCTTGGTCAGTATACCACTGCACATCAAAATTTCACCGGACCGACATTATTTTCAATCTCTTTTCTAATAATAATATTACTGTTTATATTTCAGTAACACCGGATTTATAATTTATTTGTTCGGAGTTCACCTCATTACGACTTAATGACATCTCTGGCTACATTAAAACATCTGAAGAATTTTTGACCTGAGTGTTAGATATATGTGAATTTCTGTCTTGGTTTACCGCTGTCTTGACTAACTTTTAATACTCCAACTATGCTTAAATACCAGATATGTTCATTGAAAGGGTTTTTGATTTATGTGCCTGGAATGTTTGTACAAGTTATGAAACGACAGTGCGACAAAGAGAGTTCCGTGCTCAACGGTTCATCACAAACCGTGAAAGTATAAGTACGATTAATGTAGGTGGGGAGATTAAGTCAACGTTCATTTTGACATCGACGACTGGGAGTTTACATTGCTCATGTGGTTGTGAACACCTCAATAAAACAAATATTTAGGACGGATGTAGTATCCTGTAATTATCAGTCAAGGATATTGCAAAGATTCTGTCAAGAAACCCAACTAAACCGTCGTAACTCGGCTATATTTTGTCAGATTATGAGACTGACATTTGTAGTTATGCGTTAAACGAATTATCCCTCTTGATGCTTACGCGCTTCGGAGTGGATAATCAATGGGGTCGACGATAATTGAAGGAAGAAGATTGCTGCATTGAAGGGTTGGATTTTGAACAGTTCACTGAACTTTACAAGGTTAAAGACGATGTTTTTAAACAATTACGAAAACCGCACTATAACAGATACAGTACTGAAACAGGTCCGCAATTATCAAACGCGAATGGATGAAAATAAAAGACAGGTGTCGAAGTTTGAATTATGCATTAAATTGGAAATTCATTCGAACACTTGCACTAATCTAATATGATGCGAATTTTAAGTTGATAATGTTTGCCAAACTGGTTTAAAGATTTTTCGTTAATGTTGCAAGTTGTCGTAGGGCCACTACATCGCCGCATCAAACAACACACAAATAATATGTTCAAAGGGGGTTTCAACATCATTTTATTAACTTATTACAAATATCTCCTTTGTAATTGCTTTTTTGGTCAGAAGGGGGCAAGCATGGCTGCAAAATAAGGAATGTGTTTAAGGTGGGCAAGTGGATGATGTAAGCTTTAAGACTCGGAACCTCAGAGTTTGGTGGCATGCCAATGCAGAAGACGGCATTAGGTTTGTGAACAAAACAAATCGTTTTGTTGACTACTCATGTTGCATCGTTGAAGGCATATATGCTTATCATACAAAAAGTGATTTAGAAAAGCAGTTCTGAATACTTCAAACTCATATATAGATAATGGCATGGGGCGTTCGCCGATCTTTCTTACCGAAATCCCTCGTTCCGTTGTGCATTATGGATTCTCTTTATCGAGCCCAACCAGCAGCCGCACAGCGGCCCATGACATAGCAGAATGACATTACCAAAAAAGACAAGGGAGTCTGGAATGGCCATTTCTGGCTTATTAGCCGTCGTCAGCCAGCCATACCCAAGCCGGAAGTGTGGAACACCCGAGCCTCGAACTCGCGACCTGTTGGTTTAGAAGTCCACGCCTCTACACAACGGGCCACAAGCCCGTTGCCCTGTCGTTTTTTGATCGGGAATATACAATGTTAGGGGGCGCTCACCAATCGTTCATACGGAACTCACTCGTTCCGTTGTGCCTTAAGGGCTCTCACTCGAGCCCAACAAGCAGCCGCACAGCGGCGCATGATACATAGGCATAAGGGCATTACCGAAAAAGACAAGGGAGACTGGAATGGCCATTTCTGGCTTTTTAGCCGTCGCCCGCCTGTCATACCCAATCCTGAAGTGTTGAAAACCCAAGGTTCGAAATCACGACCTGTTAGTTAGATGTCAACCCCTCTAACCACTTCTAACTAACATGTCGCGTGTTCGACCATCGGGCTTACCACACTCCGGGGTTGGGTATGACTGGCAGATGACTTATAAGCCAGAACTGACCATTCCAGTCTCCCTTGTCTTTGTCCGTTATGCCATTCTGGAGACAGATATTATTACAGTGAACGTGCAACGATCAGGTTACGGAACATCCTCGTTCCGGTTTGACTTGGAGCTCATAGTAGAACCCTCACAGGCAGTCGCACAGTGACTTATATTATACATAGATGAGCTGCTACTGACAGTGGCCAGGGGGACCGAAATGGCCATTTATGGCTTATAAGCTGTCAACAGCTAGTTCGACCCAACCACAAGTGTGCATCACTTGAGATTTGAACTCGGGATCTTTGGTCATGAAATTACCGATCACAAGCGACAGCACGACGGGCCGTGGCTCAATTGTAGAGTGCCAAACTCTATGACAAAAAATACCGGGATCGAATGTCAGGTGATCCACACTTGGGGTTGGGTATGACTGGCTGATGACGGCTAAATATGAAAATTAAAGTATACGTCAATAAAATAAAGAAAGAACATTTTTTCAATGTTTTTTTCTAAAATATAATTGAACGTATAAACGCACCAAAACCAACTGCGAAAATTTTTTTATTAAATAAGTATTCCTTTGCAGTTACAGGAGGCTGGAGACGAACACGTTCAAAGGCCGATTCTCTGAAGCGTCTGGACTCTCTTGGAGTTATTCTGCTTGATAATTCACATAGCATCCCTACAGATGTGGAATGTTCGAGCCACAAATACA
The DNA here is from genome assembly GCA_902702965.1 of Spirometra erinaceieuropaei. Taxonomy (NCBI): domain Eukaryota; kingdom Metazoa; phylum Platyhelminthes; class Cestoda; order Diphyllobothriidea; family Diphyllobothriidae; genus Spirometra; species Spirometra erinaceieuropaei. Next base: position 80,985 of record CACRXP010001347.1, read on the forward strand.
GGCATCTCATCCACTGTCCCCATGTTCAACAGTTCAATGACAAATTCGCAAAGAATTTGACGACAACCTCGCGCGCGCACGCGCAAAAACTTAATATGTTTTTAGTTACATTGCATGTAAAAAATGTCAATTCACGTGTTAGCTACAAAGTACATTTACAGGCATACACCGATTCAGCACTTAGCAAAAACAATCTATATTTTAAATGTATAGTGACATGAATGTTATCGTTAAAAGTACCTTAGCTAATAAAAACAAATGCTCAACCAGATAATAATAACAATGATAAAGAAAATATGCGCTTACAATGCAAAATAGCAATTAATGCTCTCAAATTAGAAATACAAAAGCGGCATTTTACTATTACAATTTAAGATATGCTCAAATGAATATATAAATAATTTGGCTTATATAACATTAGTAATGTTGCAAACACCATTCTGGATACGGGTTAATGAACTATCATTCCATAGGCCGGCCGCTTTCCAGTCGGCGTATAAATTGAGGCACACACGCTTGTCATGGCGTTAAACAAAAATGATTTCCGACAATACGCTTTCGGAATTGATTATATTTCAGTGTTTGCAGTAAGGCCGTGCTTGCTTACCTAGTTCAGGTGCGTATGTACGTAATAATGTGAAACATCGAATGACTCAATTTACAAATTATTTACATGCATTTTCACCTAAGGATTCGCAACCATCTTCGACAATGTAAAAAAATACCACAAGCACACCTACTGAACAAACAGTAGTACGTAAGGTAGCCGTGATGGAAGACCTGCGGCCGCTTATTTGGCACCCGTCTTATATTTCATGGAAAACGTGCATAAACATATTCATGTTTTTACTTATTCGATAGAAAATCACGCCTTCTTCGAAGTTCATACTCAACGGAGGAGTCTAATTCGGTTTTAAAAAGTTTCCAATTGTAAGATTGTTTAATACCGTTCAATGGCCGTTCATCTAACGTCATGTATCTGCATTTACGAATGTGGCTTGTAAAGTTAACAATATTGCATGCATTCCTCTACGGTTTTAAGAGGAGGCCATATGCGGTTTATAAAATTAAGCAGTGGATTTAAGCAAAATTTTTAATTTTACAAGCCACATTCGTAAATGAAGATACACGAGTTTCATGAACGACCATTTAACGGTATTAAAAATCTCACAATTAGAAACTTTTTTTAAAACCGAACTATACTCTTCTTTTGAGGATGAAATTGGAAGAGGACGCGATTTCCTATCGAATAAGTAAAAGAAGGAATATTTTTATGGATGTTTTCCATGAAACATATTTGAATTTTTCAAGGGCATCGACAAACAATGAGAAAATTGCATGCTCCATAAGTAGTCATTTTTTGCAGAGTATAGATCTTGCATGCAGCCGAACATAGGCTCTTTCGTAAGCCGACAACCTGAGGTAACTGGATAATTATAGATTTATGCTGTGTCATGAGTAGTTTTACAACACTACTTAATTTATCTTTTCGAAACGAGAACGCATTTCGAAATTTTGGTTGACGTTTCATGAGTTAGCACATCTACTGTATTTTGCTTATTCAATAAAAAATCATGTCTTTCGAAAATTTTGCAATTTGAGAAACGATATGACACAGTTTTGAAAAAAAATGTCTGTTTGTTTGATTTTTTATTCCAATTAATGGCCGTTCATAAAACGCCTTGTCATGTCCTTTACCAGTGTGACTTGTAAAGTTAACAAAATGTTTTAAAATCGGGAAAATTCCCATAGCCATGTTAAGAAGACACAGTGGCGAACGAACGTTCCTTTCGCTAAATTCTCATCAGTCTAATACAGTTGCATACGACGGGGTACAGTCAGTGAAAAAAATCGATAAAATTTAGTTTTTAAATTCCAGGCTGGGCAAGAGCGGAAGGGCGCAGAAAGTTGTATGTAGTTAGTCAACCTTTGACCACGGTAAGCGCGAAGCCTGAACAAAGTTCTTTTAGACGCATAGGTTTGGCTTTCGTAACCTGATGGCGGCCGCTTCTGCGTTTGCTAACAGACGCTGGCCCAGTAGCTTAGGGTAGTTCGAGGGGACATTATAAATCACACGAAATGATTCAGCGGGGTAAACACGAGGACCTGAACCCACTGCATGCGCATGTATATTCTTTTAGTTTCACCTTTTGCCAGCATTTCGGGAAGCTATTCTCTTATTCTTTTGGAAAGGCGCCGACTCATATAACCAACATAACCTGCTTCACAGGAGCAAGTGAATGAGTTAATGCACAATAAGCCGGTCTGATGTGGCAGCCTATCCTTGCCTTATTCGTGAAAATAATGTTAGTAAAGAATGATATGCTAACCCTTGCTGCTAGGATGGTTCCCGAGACTGCTTGGTTAAGCCGTCTTCTTGGCAGTTCACTTGGAGCGTCTTCATGGAAGGCGGCTTTGCGGAACATAAGTGACCATGACTTCGAACACCTCCGGCCAGTCGGCCCACATATTCGTCGATTATATCTTATCTTAGATCTTATCTTAGATCCATAAGAAAGGCCTACCGGTTCGTCCGATTTTAAGGAAGGCCGACCTCTCCATATCATGCGATAGCTAAGTGGTTAGCAGAGACACCCAAGCCCATCCAACATCAGCTGGCACCACGCAGCTATCGAAATACCTTTCAATTCATTGACGACATTATCGACCTCAAACTTGACGGCATGATAATGTACTCACTAGACGTTACATCACTTTTTACAAACGTCCCAGTCACCGAGAGAGTTGATTACATCTGTGATTTTCTATCTGCCATTCAACAAGAAATAGGACTACCGGCGAAAACACTCAAGGAACTATTACCAAGACGCACATTAAATGTGCAGTTCCTTTTTGAGAACCAACTATATAGACAAATAGACGGCGTTGCAATAGGCTCGCCTCTTGGACCTCTCTTAACCGATGCCTTCATAAGCAAGGTGGAGAGATTTCAACTTTGCGATCAGATCAAAAAGCGTAAACATTACGGTCACTACGTTGATGATACCTTTGCGATTAACACCACAGAAACCGACGTAGCTGCCATCCTAAATGCTGCAAATCAGGCACATCCGTCGATCAAATTCACGTTGGAGATGGAATCGGCTAGTTTGCTTGCTTTCTTAGATGTCCTTATAAAAAGGAGATCTGACGGTAGCATCCGAAGAATCGTCTATCGGAAGAAAACCTGGTCTGGACAATACACGAACTTCGCTATTTTCGTACCTCTCCAACAAAAAACATAATCTAGTCATGCGTTTGGCACAAAGTGCTAGGACAATTTGTTCAACAGATAGTATCGAGGAGGAACTTAGAAAAATCCAAGACTTGCTTCGCGAAAATGGGTACCCTGACAGGTTCGTTGCAAAGAACATTGCCGAACGGCCCGCAAAACCAACCAAAAAACCGCCAGAAAGAAAACGTTGTTCCTCAAAGCCCAAGGACCGCTCCTTTCTTCCAAGCATTCTACTATTCACTAAGTCCTTGATAAAATACGGCAGTGTGAGGTTTTTTACGTAGGGGAGAGGTGGAATAAAGTGCATAGCGTCGACCCCGCCATTTCCAATCGGGTCCATCATGTTTGGGGGAATGAACTACGTCAGTTATACTTACGCACAGCCGTAATAAAAATCAGTATTTAGCCTGAGGACCACCGATTTTATTGACATATCTGGTGGGAAGAAAGTAGGGCTCGGTTGCGCCGTCCTGGTCCAAAGTGTTAGCGCAAAGTAGGCCGAGGGAAGATTCTGAAATCGTTAATGGGGAAAAAAACGAAAGCTTCAATTGTCTAGTGGTAGGTTTGGATTAAGTGATTGGGTTTAGTGCCAAGCTGAAAATTTAGTTTAAGGTTAGGGTTTGTTAAGCACAAGAGTTCCAGTTTGAGTTGGGATCTGAATTTTAGTTTAGGTTCGTGTTTAGTTAATGTAGATAACGGTTAGGGTTATGGTGGAGTTTAGGATTTGGGCTAGATTCAAGGTTAGGGTTAAGTTTAGGTCACTCGCGACTCACTTGATTTGACTCAAACAACACATTACATTTTGACGAAGCAGAACTTCTTGCTACAGGTGGCAGTCGCGTAAGCCGCGAACTGCTCATGTCATGGCTTTCTGGTCCTCAATCAATCAACAAGCGTAACGACATCCCCTCTACATATTCGGCGCTGAGACTTTGTCTAGGAAAACTAGTTCAGCTTGATGAGAGCCTGCCGATGACTACTGCTCCTGGTGTCAATATCGGCGAGTCACATTGCTTAAGAGTCCACACGGACGACGAAATCCGTGCGTGCTGTTAGCGTGGGAATCGATAATCTTGACCGGTACAGAAGAGCATAGCAACTGCACGACAACCGCAAACATCGTCTCCTGGTCAGTTAAGCTGTCATGCACTCGGCAGCTGCCAACTGCGATAGGCTTGTAGCGGCCTAGTTACTACATCCTTTGAACACTGCAACACCAGGGCAATTTACCATCCTTATCTGACTCTGTCTCGGATGATGGATTCCAGTGAGAATCCAAAAGGTCATGCTAACAAAGTTCATGTTCCAGCGATCGCGTGTCAGGAAAACAGTCGCTTCTATGGAGTAGGGAGACTGACGCTGGGAAATCCAGTCAGTCCATTTCTCCCTATAATAGATCCGTCACGCTTGATACTATTACGACGCGTAAAAAGCCGTGGCTTCGACCTTTCCCACCTGACGTTAAAACTCAGTGGTTTCCGAAACAATGAATACTGCGCTGTGGTCCTTTTTAATGCGATCCTTGCGACTGTGTTTGATTTGAAAGGCCGCAGCCGTGGTAGTTCGGTATGCGTGTCTTTTATAAATTTGTAATTTACCAAGCCTGATTCCGACAGTTACGTCCTGGCATTGTTCAGCCGTTGAGTGATGGATAAGGGTGCGTGATAGATGCCGCGCAAGTGTGTCTTAATACACACTAATTCATATTGACTGACCTGTTAGAAAATCGGTGCCTCGGTGGGATTCGAATACACGCAGTAAGGGAACAGCTTTAGTACAGCCAACGCCGTAACCACTTGAGCTACGAGGCCCCGCCGGACGGCGCGAGTTTAATCCCAATTAGGTTAATATTAATTATTCAACATTTTTTTAAATAGCTATGACTTACGTGAGCCTGATAGTCATCTGGTGAATTTTAGGTGAATAACTTAGGAAATCCTGCTTAAGAAGTCAACTTGCTGTACCAGATTTTGTGGATTCCAGGCGTTGTAGTAGGTTGGGAGGGTAACTTGACCCAAATGTGATTACATTCGCGTTGGCCGGCGGGACCTCGTAGCTCAAGTGGTTAGAGCGTTGTCTGTGCTAAAGCCGTCCCCGTACTGCAGGGGTGGAATCAGACAGGGGCGCCGAGTTTTTTACAGTTGGTCAATATGAATTATTTAAAATCTGCCAAAATAGCTACGCACTAATTCACGCACAAGTCACCAGTTTTGCGTCTAGTCCGTGAGGCGCACGTTACGTGCCGCTGCTTACAACTGTTGAGCGGTAGTCTACTTCAAACACATTGCTACCTGGAAAACGTTTTTCTATCTTCAGGAAATCAAAATGCCGGCTAGTTCTTAAATTATATTTATCGAAAAGCAAGCCGCTAAGTTGTGAAAAATGCATAAACTGTTGAAAACATGCGTTCCCATACGAATATGAAATAATTGTATGTCTGCCGCTCTTGGTTTTCTGTCTGGGGTGAAATATTACCGAATATCGTAGTGTGAACGAAACGTTCTACTGTAATTCATTAGAAGCATTTTGCGCAGCCAAGTCTTGTTTAATTAAACTTACAAGCAACTCGCAAATTGAAGGTCTGAGTGCCAGCTAAGGACGCTTAGGCGTACGCTTGCATAGCCCAAGCCAACGCAGTTGGTGCGGCGCAGTAATGTGTGCCGAGACCTCTACACTGTAATGAGAGGATTTTATGAATTTGTAATGCATGCAAGCACGCTTGGCGATTTTTATCTTGTATGAAAATTACACATCAATCAAACTCGGATGTTGGGTGTGTGTTATTATTGCTAAAAAAGGCGTTGCTCGAGGTGTCCTATTAGCATCGTAAGGAACATACTGCCAAAAATGGTTTTCCTTTTAAAAATAATGTAAGATACGAGTATGCTGACTTTATAAACATCACGTTTTTGCATCTTTCTTGCCATTTTAATCCAGCGATTGACTGTCTTGCGGGAAATGAGTGATTATTCCTCAGCCTCGGTTACTTTAGTCATCAGTTCGCACCTGCATCCCTCCGCGTAGTTCGAGCCTTGCTCGCGCCCGCTTTATTTCCTTAATTTAGCGAACGGTGAAGTTAACATGCTAGTGGAATTACTTGGACGATGTGGAACTCGGTCAATTCTACTACACTGGTCAAGCAATGTGAATTACCACGTGGATTCCTCAGTGGTCTTCCAGTTGTGATTGCGCCCGATTAACAAGAATTTCTGTATTTCATGAATGGTGAATGAGTCAACATCACATTAATTAACTCGGTGATGCCATATCTGGTTAGACCGGGTGGGCCCATGGAGTCTAATAGAATTGTGCAGTTGAAGTATGTTTCTGAATGTTAATAGGGTCACGGAACTAATTAATTGTTATGCCAACTGACAATGTGGGCATGGAATGCGAGAACGACACCTCGGTTATCGCTGAATTTCGCGGTTTTGAGGTTTCGTGCAACGTAGACGGAGGCATCGTTTCTTACAACATAAATTGTGTGATAACAGCACAGCAAGTCGGATTCGAATTTCAATAAATTCGGCTTAATTACTAAGTAAAAACTTGCACCGTTGTATATAGTGTTTGGAATAACTAAGGCATGCCAGCGTATTCCCAACTTCCTTCGCGAGCATTTTGATATATCCTTTAGTTTTCAACGTTCAGCAGTATAACACCCTAAGAACTTGATATTAATTCTTCGGGCCAAACCTGCTTGGGTTATTTTTGCGGATTGACAACTTTTTAGCAGCAAGTCACTCGCTACAGGCAATGACATCTCAGACTACAACACAAAAAACTCAAAATTGTTAAGTAGGCAGTAAATATAATTATAATGATTTATTATTAATCAATTTTTAATTATTACTTACCATACCCAGGCCGGCAGAAGCAACAGCTATCACACTGCTACGATTTTCACTGAATTAGCCTACATGCGTCTTGAATAAGCCGCAAAATAAAACCCACTTTACAAAGAAAATAGTTAGGTAGGCAAATACACCGCCATTCAATGCGCATTGAGGTCTGCGCTGTTCTTCAGTATGATCAATTAATGGTCGATCATTTCAATTAAGACCAAACACTTTGGGAAATCTGGGGTCTCATTGTTTACTTTACACGTGCCTGCTGCATTCGATGGGATACGGTTTGTGCAAACATTTCATTGCTGCTTTCTGAAGTTTATTATGTACAGGGAGTGACGTATTTGCAACCAACCGGCAACCAATTATTAAATCGCAGAACAAGGACATGCCATGTATAGCATAAACAGAAGTGCCCAGTCGAACAGAAGCAAAATGCTGCGACCTAATCAACTTAGTCTATCTGCACGCTAGACAACCAACTGCCCGCTAAATTGCAGGATTTAGGTAATCTTGGAGGTTGTACAACCAGTCACATCCTCTACTATAATTATTCACTTGTAGGACAAAGTAATTCTGCAGCTTTCCACGGGTGTTTTGCTTTCCGAATAAACTTGATGTCATTTTGGATACAGTTGCGGGTTTCCTGCTAGTTAAATATTTCGGACATTATAACTGTACGCCTTCCAAAGTAAAATTATGTTATGTTATTTTATGGAGTCGCGCGGAGGTTAGCAGCGTATACACTACGTGACCTATCGCATGAAACCTGATAACGTATACTGATGCGAAAATTTCCGGACGTCTTTAACGTTGCGCATTTTGCATGCTATTGTTGCTATGTAATATTATCGGGTAGCTCTATTTGCTGTACAAGACTTTCTAAAACCAAATGTCAGCTGGGTGTGTGGGGTGGATCTAAATTGCAAATCGAATAACAGAAACGATCAGTGTTCATGGCATGTTCGTACGCGGTAAACTGATACACAAAGTAGCATCATACCTCACAGTATGAGTCAAGACGTATGCAGGAAGCCCCGCGCCATTGGTATGAAAATGCAAAAAGGATCTTACGATGACGTCTCGGAGACGGATTCTGGACAGGAACTCCATACAAAGAAAGGACTTTTAGGGCAAAACCATTAATACAGCGCTTTTTAGAACAACACAAAAGACAATATAACTTTATAGAAGGCATGACATTACGTGAGCATTTAAAAATGCCTGCGCAGCAAGGTCTTCGAGTTTGGACAGTGCAGAACGCCTCCACATAGTCATTACATGCAGGGATTCCATTGTAATCTGTAAGTTCTTGACGTCGGTCATGCTGGTGAATTGCAGCCCCGTTGCTCGCAACGTTCCTTGAGTTTGTCCAGAACTGTGAAAATAGTGTACTTCTGCTACCGCAGGAACATTCTGCAGATCAACGTGAATTGAGTCTTTAGAGGTATACACGCGAAGGAGACCTCGTTTTGCCTGGAATAAGACAAAAATTATATTCCCTGTTTGACAAATACAAAATACTGCATAGATTTCGAAAAGTGTTCAGGTTAATGCAGGCAGTAATGAGTGGTTCAGTTTTCACGGTGGGCTAAATCACGCATTTGAGATTCGATGTATGAACAGCATATTGATTTTGATCTACAGCTATCTAAAAAAGAACATGAATTATTGAGGAAGAAAACCACACTATTGAATTTATTATATTATTGGTGACCCTAGCCTATTCTGTTTGGTCATACAGATGATAAGACGTCATTAATTGAGTATTTTCATCGTCGTACGTATATGACAAATGTTTATGCTGCATTTCTGATACCGGTGCTAATCGAAAGCCTGGGTACGCGTTTAGCAAATGTCTATGTATACATATGCATACAATGTCATTTACCGTATTCCATGGGTGAAATTATCTTGCGTTCATGTTAAGGCATACCGGCCGACAACTTGGGACCCGCATTACTGAACATAATTTGGTCGTCAGCCGACGAGACAC
>CACRXP010001348.1:0-12949 GCA_902702965.1 Spirometra erinaceieuropaei
GCACATGACTATCCATCGTAGTTCTTGTGTCAATGCTTATTCTACCTATCTGTCCCATTGTAGTATTTATCCTTCACTCCCAATAATTGTATTTCTTTAGAAGTTCACGTGAGAAATGCTGACGTTTTCAGCTGCAGAAATGCGGAACACCAGCATAATCCGTCATCGTTCTTGGTCGGTCATGAATCGTATGCGCGGTCATGGGTTAGTAATTATTATGAGCACGAATTCATCGGAGGGAAATGTAAGCAGAACATGAAGATCGACACTCCAAGACAAAGAGGATTGTCAGCACGCACCCGGCTTCTGTCCTGTTGAGGACACCTCCCCCTCGATCAGGAAGTTGCACATCAATCGCTAATAAAGGTAGCCATGATGTTCCCTTTAATTTCCTTGGAAATTAATCTGCGAGCTGGAGGTAAATGTCTTGTAAGAAAACTCTTAATGCTCGCTCTGAAAGTCGATATGAGTATCTGAGCTGAAATCCATCAGCTACTGCTTACTAAACGCGCAATATTCACAAGCTGTCAGCAGGTAGTCAGTGGTATACGACAGTTCGATCGTCGTGACCGACGCTGACCACCGTGTGCTCCACAGTGCGGCCTGGATAAGGCACGGAAATATGGATACCCTTGCGCTAAATTCCAGGGAGATTTAAGATTTTCGTTAGGATTAGAATTAGAGTTAGGGTTGCAAGGCTGACGAGGGTTAGGGTTAGGATTAAAATTAGGACATGGGAATAGGTATCCCCTAGAAGTTAGCGCACGGTTACGTGTGATACGGAGGTCCGACCGCAGCCTGTATAAGTACCTGGACATATATCGATAGGGGACGGGAATAAATACCCGCGTATTACAGGTGACCTTTCGCTAAATTCCATGATAATTTAAAACCAAGGTTGGAGTCAGGGTTAAAGTTAGGACAGGGGAATAATTACCATCACAATACTTCGTGAAGTGCAGTCATCCCGCATCTTTTGCATATACTCGGCACGATATTGTCCTAGCTTTCTTCTGACTTCCCCAATAGAGGCCTCCATGAGACGTTTGGCAGAAAAGTCGAAGGTGACAGCCTCAGCGTTGTTCATCATGTCCTTTAGCCAACTGTTGGGAGAATAGCTCTTCTGCGCACGGCAGAAAATGAACGGCTTCTCGAGGCGATGAGCATATTTAGCCTCTGGAAGGAAAGATAGGCAGATGGGTTAACCTGCGTGCTGGCACCAAAAAACAGTGGCGGCCAACAGCTAAAATGCCGATGCATGCTCGCAACAGTTTAAAAAATTCCTAAGCTGGTGAAAAGGCTGTAAAGGTCACTGTTGCCCGAAACTAGAGACAACGGCCGGCTGGCCAGAGTCTCACTGGATGCTGTATAAAGGAAACTCTTAAGAAACAATGAGAAGGGTGGCGGACCACTGTCACGGGTAAACGTGTTTTGAGCTTATTCCTCCGTCCCCTTTCCTCGTCGTGGTGTCAGTATTCATTGCTCATCCTGTGCCGGCTTTTAATAACAGCTTCATGTAGTACCACATAAAACAACGAGCGATCCCGTCAGTGGACCGAAAATACGACTCTGTAGAATGCGACGCTAAACACTTCTTCATAGTTAGTGCAATCTTTTCAAGAGACTCTCACTGTCCTTAAAGTGCATTTGTAGGGGGGGGGTAAAGCTTCAAATATATCCTATCGCGTCTTGTAGATTGAGGGCCCACGGCTCAGTAATAGGAAGCGGACACTATCGGCAAACAGAGCCTAGATTGGTACAGGGGCGCTCACCGATCGTGTTACGGAACACACTCGGCCCGTTATGCCTTAGGGCTCTCTCTCGAGCCCGACCGGCAGCCGCACAACGGCGCGTAATATAGGCAGAATAGCATTACCGACAAAGACAAGGGAGACTGGAATAGCCATTGATAGCTTATTAGCCGTCGTCAGTCAGTCGTACCCAACCTCGAAGTCTGGAACACCAGGGGCTCGATCCCAAGAGCGGTTGGTTAGAAGTCCAACGCCTCTAACAACTGAATCACGGGCTTGTTGTCCTGTCGGTTGTGATTGGGAATATACAATGGTGGAGAGGCGCTCACTGCCTATATTACGCGCCGCCGTGTGGTTGCTGGTTGGGCTCGAGAAAGAGAAAATCCTAAGGCACAGTGGGACGAGTGAGTTCCGTAACACGATCGGCGAGCGTCCCTCTACCATTGTATATTCCCGAACGCAACCGACAGGACAACGAGCCCCTGGCTCGGTAGTTGGAAGCGTTGGACTTCTAGTCAATAGGTCGTAGGACTTAGCCCCAGGTGTTACACATTTCGGAGTTGGGTATGGCTAGCTGACGATGACTAATAAGTCAAAAATGGCCATTTCAGTCTCCATTGTCTTTTTCCACGTCCCTTCACAACCACAATACTCAGCTACGAAGACGAACTCCAAACTAACGCCAATAAGCTTTGCCCTGTGCTCCATGAGACATTTCGCAGTCATCCCACGCACGCGTCGGGCCTATTGCTTCCTAAGTCGTCAAATTATAATATCAATCAACGAATTCTAAAGAAAAGAACAGGGACACCAGGATATTCAATTTTGGGCTTATTTTGTGTCGTCCGGCAATGCAGTCATCATGCGTTAGCATGCGTGACTGCCGACCCTCAGGTCCAGAGCATCGGAGAGCTTATCGTCTCCATCGATGCACTCCGCTTCTTTTTATAAGTATCCTTTAAGCCCCAACAGCCTGACTCTACGTTACAAACAACCCAATATCCCGTCCGTTGACAAGCCTTTAAGCCACGTGGTTTAAGGTGCCGTAGTTGCTTTAATGTGCCTCAGATAGAGCAGGAGAGGGCAGGACTCCCATTCTCGGCCCCAATCCCTACCCTCTCTGCCATCGCTTTCTCTCGGAGGGGCGAGTCCGCTTGACTGACTGGGCAAACTTTTGGTGCTAGCTCGTGCGCACCACACCCTCATGTTGACAGCCTCTCGCATAGAGATTATAGATCACTAGCTGCTGCTTTGAAAAAGACAAGGCATGCTGGATCATCGAACGTCTCGTAATTACTCAATGTGCGCATCGTTCAGTAATATCACAAACTAACTTCTACAACCCGACAGCAAACAGACGCCTGCGAGGCCACAGCGCGCATGTTCGACAAGTGGCACCAGGCCAGCAGCACCCTGTGACTCCGGTTCTAACAATTTCTCGTCCTCGAGTCGTCTGTGTCAGGTATATCTCGTGCACTGATGCCAGTGGCATTGATGCACGCAAACCTGGATGGTTCCCTTATGACAAACTACTTTCGTACTCTGTTTGTAGGAACCGCGTGCAGGTGAACAAGTGTGAGGTCACTGGATCGATCGGTGTGCGCCAATTGCAACACCGCAGATCTCGCGCCAACGTCCGGCAGCATAGTGTCAGTTAATTTGGAGATTAACCAGAAATTGTTAATAAATCATTTACGGAGTCTTCCTCTCGCTACTTAAGAGGTTCTGGCCGATAGCAAGTGCATTCAAACGAAATGTATCTTGGCAAAGATGTATTAGCACATTGCATGACTGATGACGGATGAGTGTATTTTACTTAATGAAGAATTTTGTCATAGTACTTGGTATGCATTTGGCTTAAACCCTAGGTTTCAGACACAATGTGTGCATAATAATCATGCCAGTTGGACTTAAATGACGAGATGGTGAACATAAAGTGGGTTATAATGTTAAATATGCCCCAGGCTGTGCATTTGTTCGTTATTGAGCGTTTTCTTTACTCAACTAATCAGTAATCGGAATATGAAAACCGTCAAAATTCACTGTTCCACCCTGGTACTGGGCCGAATGAATTCTAGGGTGTCACCTAGTCCTCGCGTCTTTTCTCAAATTTTATGATTTTGGATCTTTCCGTGACTGTTTTGGGGGTAAACTACGTTCAGAACACTAGTACTGATCCTGATGAAAAGGATAATATTGGTTCCATTGTTCTGAAGAAGTACTTGGCCTACAATCCTGACCGACCATTGGGTTTTAATCAGCTTCTGACTGGCCGAAGAATCACTTCAAGGCTTTAGAGCACAACAAGTCACCTGATACTTCCCCCCCCCCTTAAAACCCTCCGTGATGCGATCTCACCCTACCGATATCTTGATGTTAATATTTCAACTTAGACGTGTCTTTCATAATGCGTTTTCTGTTGCCAGTATGCCACATTTTCTCGCAGTTGATCTAGCTTTCCCACAACACTTTAAACGGTCAGGCAGTGTTCCATTTAGGAAGGTCCACATCCACCACATTCTCATGACGCATAAATTTCGTCGTGACCTTCACCACGTTTGGTGCAAATGCCTGTTTATCATGATTGCCAAATCTCTTCCTAGTCCGCTTTCTCATGCACCCTTCATAAGAGTGTAACTAACAAGATCTAGCCAGACTAAAGCTCTAGTTCCAGTGATCTTGCCTCAAGTACTGCCAGAGGATTGATCAAGAGAGGGCCAGTGCTGTGAGTTCATGCGCCAGATCGGTACAAATCTACTCCTGCAAAGGGTGCCTGAACGAGCCCGCGAACAAAGGACATACACGACGCAGGACTGGAAAACGAATTCCGAAAGCTACCTAATCCAACGTCATCCAAAAACGACAAACTGGTGGAGAATCTCTCGTCAAGGGAGCTAAAGAAGGATCAGGTGATGGTGTTACGGCGCAAAGCTTAATTCAACACGACTGACGCCAAACCTAACAGGTTGACCTCGGCCATTCAATGACGGCAGAGAAAGTGGAGGCAACATGTAGGTAGATGGGTACACAACAGGATTGGGCTTATTTTGCCTCTAGTTTGAGCTTGTTTGATTTGGAACTTCAATGAACAGTGTGTGCCTATTTCTGTACAGATAAATATCCGATCTCAAGCAACAGGGAGTGGCAGGTGGCGAGACATTAATGAACTTCAGTTCAGAGAAGGCTATATAGCTCATCCGACAAACCCCGTCTGTGGACCATCTACACTATATGCCAACTCTCATTTGTGTTTCCGGTCTCAGATAGTGGCCAAGATACACTTGGCTGAATGAAGTCAAAGTAAGCCAAAACAGTGCTGTCTCTCTACCCACATTTCCTGACAGTGTCCTTTGCTTTGTAGTGGATGGTAGAACGTCGACAGGCTTTTTTCCGACATAAGGTATGCTGTGATCTGGCAGCGTAACGTGACAAAAGGAAAACACGTCTGGGAATATTTGTCTTTTGGAGCAAAAAAACCATAAAGTTCATGCCGCAAGTTGCTAAGGTGTGAAAATCAAGGTTCCCACACAAGGAAATTAGCAAACAAATGACGTCGAAAAACTGCTTCTCAAGAGCTGCAAGCTGTACATTAAGGTAATGTTGTCATACGTTGTCAGCTCACCTGCTCGAGTACTCTGTGAGTACTCATAAAGTTCAGAAAAAATGGCGCATACAGCGAAGGACTGTTCTATGGCCGTCAAAACGTTGTCCAGTGGATTACCCGCCGGTATTGACTGTTCAATATCCAACCACACCTAATGGTGGCAGAGGGAGACGGACAAGTCATTCAGAGATTTATTTTAACTCCATATTTCTTTTGTAACAATTACAGTACCTTGAATTGCAACCCTTTTGATACCATAACTAACCTTTCTAAGCTACAGGTTGGTTTATACTGTGCGGACGCAACCGAACACCCCATTTGGAAAGGCGTGCGTAAGGGCACGAGCGATCAGATGTCCTATGGAAATTAAAGAAAAATCAAGTCCTACCCTCCAGTTTGCTTTTACTGCCTCCAAAGACTTCTCGAAATGGTTGTATTGGCAGCCTAGATTGTATATGTCCGAAAATGGTCACCTCTCACCTAAAGGAGTGAGTCGAACCACAGCCTTTCTATGCTATCTCACTCTGCATGGCAGTCAGAACAATCCGCTGCCAACACATCGCTCAAGGAAATTTCCCAGGCAATGTTCGCACAACAGGACTTTTGACCACAGATAGGGATCAATCTCGTTCTCCTACTAAGGAATCAGTCGTAAGCTCTCATCAAGTGTCTCTTGTGCTGGACTGGATGCAGCAGAGCAGTACTGCCACAGTGTTATTGTCATCACCAGAACTCATTATCGTCTGGCTAAGTAGATCGTCTGACATCATTGCAGTCTCATTTACTGACCGAATTTCCGTCCTGTTACGCTACCACAGTTAATGATTAAGGACTTTACTTCTAGAGGAATGGGAAGGCAGACCTTGCACCCCAGGTTGGAGATGCCTTCGCCCTCGTCCGGGTCACGGGAGGTGCTCCTTCCCCTGTGCCTTGGAGCTCAGTGTGGAGACCTTGTAAGCGATTTCACAGCCACAAATGACTTATGCAGAAAGAAAGATTGTCGCAAAGACGAGGGAGACTGGGACTGGCCACTTCTGGCTTATTAGCCATCGCCAGATAACCATGCCCAGACCCAGATTTGCCGAACTTAAGCCTCGAACCTGCGTTCTTTGGTCATCGAAAGTTAGTAACTCTAATGTCCCTACTCCCTCCTTTCGAAGTCGAGCCAACGAGTGGGATGGGTTGGCCCAAAGCTCAGTGCAACCAGTCTATCTAACAACCCTAGCCTCAGTCGCACTTTTTGCATCTGGCACAACCGGAGTCATAGACGTCTCTGCGTTGACACTGGTGCACAGCCGAGTTCCATACCCCCAACAGCGACCGACCGTTGGCGCTCACGTACCTCCTCTCGCGTCATAAAGGTTTTTTTGGATCGTCACAGGTGTGCTAGCCGCTTTTGATAAGATGAAGGCTGTCTTGACCGATTCAGCCCCTCGGATGCAATCTGTTCCAGGCGCACCGATCTCCTTCATGGTCGACGCTTTCAGTGCTATGGTCGGTGTTATTCTTCAGCCGTACACGGCAGACCAGCTTCATTCTCCAGAAACCTATCACCTGCTGAGTCCTGCTACAGCACATTTGGGCAAGGGTCTTTTGATCGCACAATTGGTCGTGAAACGCCTCCGGCACTTCCTTAAAAGCAGACGCCACCATATTCACAGACTATACATCAATAAATGATACTTATCTCCATGATTGTGCCGCGGCCATATCTCTTTATAAATGCTTAAATGGACGCAGGACTGCCCTTCTGTCTCCAAGTAGATAGGAAGTTAACCTTATGCGGTGCAATGTGAATAGCAAGGTTAAAGGGGACTAGCATGGCATTTTTCTCGCTTGACCTCGTCAGCCAACCATACTCCAAGCACAGCCCACCGGCATCCGTAATCAGAACCCTGAAATCCTTCGTCATTTGGAATGCATACAAAACTGCCCCTTATGCCGATCACGTAGGACTACAGTTTTAGCATGCCCAGGAAAGGATTCGCATGCTTATGCATGTAAGGGTTTAAGTTTCCAACTTTATAATCAGGTAATGTTAAGGCAAATAAGTAAACGCGTTATATCTCTAATTGTTTAGATTTAGAGGTGTGAGGACGTTCAGAAAGAGCCAAGCCACATACTTAGTGAGAAAAATTGTTAATTTACGCAAGTGTATGAACGCACAAGCCTATCATCTGATGAATAAACAGAAGCGGTGGCGCGAAATATGAGCAAAATAAGGTAAAAAATTACTGATTGTGTAAACACGATGGGATTCATGCCGTGTCATAAGGCTGAGTGTATGAATACGTATGTAAGCAGTTGGAGTTGTAGAATAAAACTATTTTATTCAGCTTGTTTCTTTCACTAGAATAAATTACCTACGAAATGTGTAATGATACTAGCCTCAAGACGTTTCTTGTCGGTACAAGTTCTCGATTTGCAAAGTCTGCTTAAAATATAAATAGGTGTCAGACCGCATAAGGTTCCCGACGTACGTTCCCTTCACTATAAACCAGTTGGCGTACAAGTTACCGTTTGTTTCACAAGACGGCGGTGGAGCTCGTCTCTTGCGCGGCCAATTTACCCCTTATTTACTAGAACGACTGTTACTGGCATTACGGGTACTATGATTACTAAAACCGTGAATTTTAACAACACAACTATCCCTCTTATTCATATTAATACTGGCAACGCTGCTCCCAGTGCACTTGCTTCTAATACTCCAATTGCTACGAATATGACTATTTTTAATTTAATCCCTGCAAGTTGTGCGACAACAGCGTCTTCTTTTGTTGCTGTTATTGTTACTGCTACAGTACCGGCTAGCACTGCTGATGCTAATCATAAGTTCACCACTACGATCACATGTAGTCTTAAAATGACGAATACTAAGTTGCATGAACTTAAGGTTTTCGTATAAACTCCTAATGCAATACCACTATTCCTAGAATGCAAGCTGTATGTGCTGGTATTGCTGTTACTTGTGATGATTTGGACCATACTGGTCACCGCTGAAAGCTGTCTTCGCAACTGTTTCAAAATATTCATGAAGAGGAGATGAAAAGTCAAGGAAGATAGTCGGGAGAAAGACAAAAGAGAAAGCCTTGGCAAAGTTGCGTGGATCGGGATTAATTGATGGGTCTGACAAAGCAAGGTCTTGAGCAGCCCATGTTTGCCCCATCCAGGAGACTGCTAGATGCAAGTCGCCTAATGTTCCTTGACAGCAAAGTTCAACGTCTGTAAAACAAGGCTTAAAAAGCTGCAACTGACCGTTTCACGTCATTCATAGGCTTGTTTTACGGCATGATCGCAGTTGGTAGCCAGGCCCCGTATTTCAGGTGGCTGGGGGGGTGGGTGGGGCGTTGTTTACTGGGGCTATTTTGTGGGGCTCCATAATCACATCTGACCCATTTGGCTTTCGTTTTACGTTTGCGGCTAGGATTAGGGTAACAGTTAATGGTTTCCGATTTTCGGGTTAGGGTTATGCCTTTAGGCTTACGTTTTCAGGTCACGGTTAGGGTTTGAGCGTACGAATAGGTTTCAGTATTATGATTAGGTTTCTCAGTTACTGCTGTCTAAGGGCTACGGTTACGTTTACGATTTCGGCTAGGGTTAGGGTTAACGGTTAACGTTTAAGGTTAGGGTTAGGGTTGAAGTTAGGATTAGCGTTAAGATCGCCGTCCGCTTCCCCATTCCTGGCTACCAACTGCGATGTAGCCTGTTTTACTAACGATCAAATCGGCCAAGTAGTCTACCAATCCTCTCTCGTAGATTTTTCAAACAAATTGAAGTATAACTGTGTACTTTAAAACATTATATCGATCTTCAACCGAAATATGAGTGGCAATTTGAGCTACAGAGATTCTGTGCTATCGGATGTTGACGCCACCCGTGAAAATAAAAGTCGTTTCGGAAGCGATATGGAACGGATAATAAATTTTCTCCACATCGATTGCACAACCCTCGCGCTGAGCATTAACGTAGACGAAACGGCGTTCATGCATCAGTCGTTATCCAACACCGAATACAACCACTCACACATCACTGTCAACGGCAATCAACGGAAAAACCGTGGATACTTTCGCTAATTTAGACAGTACGCTTTCACAAGGCATCAACGTTGTTGACGAATTAGCCCACCGGATCCCCAAAGTCAGTCATGCCTTTGGTCAAGTGCAGGCCTCCGTCTAGGACCGCCAGGGACTTCTACACAATACGAGGATTAAAATATGCAATCAGTAGTCCTGGTAACCCTACCATGAGGACGTAGACTTGAACCGTCTGCGCCAATCAAACCAGGAAACTCAATCACTCCTTCCTCAGTTGTCTCCAGTAAATATTAAGGCTGAGGTGGTAGGACAGGACCCATGACACGGAAGTCTTCGAGCGGACGGGAATCCCCAGCATCCACGATATGCTGAAGCAACTACATCTGCTATCAGCGACCACCTCGTGCGGATAGACGACGTACGCATACATAAACGACTCATCTGCGGTAATGTTGCTAGGGTTGCTTAATGACATGGTGAACAAAAAAGACGCTAAAAAACGCCTTGAAAATCTCTCTAAAAAACTGCAATTCACCCCGACGAACTAGAAACACCTTACCGGGGATCGATCCGCCTTGAGAAGAGTAGAGAAGACTGGAGCAGTAATCTACGAAGCCAATCGGACCGCCGCTGCCAAAGCCAAAACAGTAGCTTAAAAATCGTAAGCGCCGCGGATTTTTAACTCCAAAACCCCACCACATTTTACGTTTTTATGCCGCCAGCGAACATATCGTGCACGGATCGGCCTCGTCGGACCCAATTCTACAATACTACGACCCCACCTGCCTCCTCCGCAAACGCCCCAATCGTCACCTCTGCACCGATCCCCACGACGACGACCACAACCATTACCACCACCGGTGTCCGCAATCTTGATACCACGACGCCTTAGCTGACGTCGCCGACCCCAACCACTTCTACCATACCTGGCACAGTCCCTGCGATGACCACTATGCCTCCAACGCCAACCATTAGTGAGAACAATCACGAAGTCCCGCCAATCACTATCTTTCACAACACCACCACATCAACCACCAGCAATGTGAACTCAATACCAACCTGTCCCTAGTGCGACTATACCTTCACCTCACACATCGGCCTAGTCAGTAGTTTGCGATTCTGTCGGATAGAGAAAGGCGCACCAATGTCACGAGCCCGAACATACACCTACCGCACCTGCCTCAACTTCCCGCATTGTCCACACACATTCACTCGCGCATGGGCATATTCGACCTTATGCGTATACGCGGCAGCATAATCCACCGCAATATCAACACATTAAGCACACTGTGCACATCCGATAACTCTCTCATCTCTAGCACTATCACTTATTCCTCCACCAGCTCGGTGAACACCGGCAAGATCACCGTCGCAACTGACTCAGCAGCTGCCGTCCTCTCCAGCCCATATTGGCACAGCCCATGCACACCGCGCATCGGTCTTGTCCGTCGTATGCGAACTCATCGAATAGAGCGGGATGAATTAGTGTCTGGATCGCCAACGTACAACCATCGCATCCGGCGCGACTGCCCACGCACATTCAGTCACCGCAAGCAGCTACTCTGATACATGCGTACACACACAAAAACCTGCGGTTAAATGTCGCTAGTGGAACTCCATCAACACACATCTCTTCACCTACACAAACAGTAAACACGAACCCGTCCCTCACTGCCCATCACAAACAGAGAATCGGCACCCCCCACACAAGTGGGAATGATGCTCATTGGCTCCTTCTTCTTGTGGTCCCCCTGCCACTCTACCGCATGTGAGATGCAAGTAATTCAGTACCTTTGTGTGAAATGGTAGCGTGTTGTGTAAGAGGGCAAGTGGGACACATCTTCAACTTTGACGCCGTTGAGATTGTGGGCCGGGGCAGCGATCACACAGCAAGGCAAGTGCAAGAAGCCTGGATGTCCACCGACCGCTCTGTCAACCGCCACATCAATTTGCCTCCCCCCAATCCGACTTTACGAACCTTCTTAGCGGGGGACAGTCACGGCGCGGGACAATCGGCGCCGTCAGTCATCACCGCGGCCGATGACGACGATTCAGGTCACGGTGACATGCGGGTTGGATGCAGCCACGCAGGCGGCATTGGCGGATCACGCATTGGACAAAGGGCGCCATAATAAGGAGTGCTGTGCACAGGACCTCCCATTCCCTGAAGATGGGTAGACGAATAAACTACCCGAAACGTCGGATCTCAAATAAACCCCTCCCGGTGAACGCCCTCTCTTCTTTTGATATGCCACCTGGGAATCGGATTTTCACTACTATTGAGGTCAAGTACTGTTTGTGGCACACGCAGACGGCTGATTTAGCTCTATCAGCATCAGTTAGTTGACCGGCTCAGACAATCGAATGGCGCACGAGAAAGGGGAGACAGAGTGAGGTCGACTCTCAGCGCATCTTCCTCACCTTAAACAATCTCACATGCTTTAGATTGTCAAGGTGTGCCAACAGCCGTTGCCTTGAAGGCTGCCAACTGACGAGATAACTCGAACCTCGCAGGCAGTTTAGTGTTCGTTTGTATGGGGCGGCCGACTGGTAGGCTGAGAGAATCAAACTGTGAATGCTCCCTAATGTGGCGTCTATGGCACTCTCACAGATGTGAGACGAGAGCCGCCCGCTCGCTCGGTATGAAATCCTGGTGTCTTATGTGTGAGGAGGCGGATCGTGCATGTGTCACGCGCAGTCGAACTCTAGCTTTGTCACCCACCGCCCCAAATCCTCTCAACTGTTGACTAACTGGTTCGGACGCTGGCCTGGTGCTTGGGAGAGCGAAGACAGATCGTGGTCGACTCCTTCAACTCACTGTAAACAAGCCGGCTTAGTTGGATCAATCACTGTGCCTTAAAAGTCATGGCTTGGAAGGTTGTCAGCTGACGAGGTAATTCGGTCCTCCGCCCAGGGCACAAAGCCGGCCTGCGATGGTTCCTTACTAATGTGGCTTTTATGACATTCCCACTCAGTTGATATCCGAGCCACCCCTCCACCTGCCAAGCGTGTGCCGGGAGTGTGGTGGTACGCCTAGGTGCGGATTTACGTCGTGTCATCTACCTGCGTCCGATCTTGCCTCTATTCTTGTTAATTATGTCATGACACTAGGTCCAAGTGAGTGACCGAGTGAGAGTGTGGTAGATGCAGAGCAAGTCTACTGGCACTATAAACTATAATTCATACGCAAGTCGCCGTCCGCACAACCACACGGCTATTGGCATCGTCGGAAACGACGGTCGGACTGCCAGTTTCTGAGGCCTAAACATAAAGACTCGCCCCGGTAAAAAGTTTTAAGTTCTTCTAAGGGAAAGGAACTAACCTTAGCTACTGTGTCATTCATAAAAACCCTAGTTTGCTAGTTTCTACGTACACTACGTAATTATTACATATTTCAAAAACCTCCTACCTTGTATCCGGCTTCCTTGAGTCGATTAGCTAAGTTTGTGGCCAGATTTCGGTAGAAGGGATTGTAGCTGATCAAAACATGCGGATCTGCGTTGCAGCGGCTCGCCTGAAGCGTCATGCGCTCTAAAAGTTTTTCTTAAATAACATGCAAA